>BTHU01000011.1:8789245-9088052 GCA_036184795.1 Tokudaia tokunoshimensis | reverse complement strand
GCCAAATGTGACCAGACGTGTTATTGTGATGCCAACTGAACAGATCTATTTGGAATTTACCATTTAACTCTTATTCAATATGCCCTAAATTGAACTAATTATTTTTTTCTGAAACTACTTTTGTAGACAAAACAATGACCCTTATCTCACTTTACCTATGCCTTTACTACTCCAAAGTGTAAGTATGTTGGCTATAGATTGCCAGGATCCGAATGAGTCCATAATGTCTATTCCAAATGTAATTCCTAAATTAAAGGCATTAACAGGTGGAACCTTAAAGGCAATGACTGAAGGTAAAAAAGTCCCCAATCACATGACAAGATTAACATCTTATAAATCTCGGAGTGAACTATATTATTTTGTTATACTTTCTACTTCGTTCTGTGTAAGGCACTGTGTTCTCCATTTCTGCCCTATAGTGTCACAGCAAGTAGGTTCTCATTAGAAACCTGCATCTTTCCAACTCTCAGTTTAGGAAAGACATTCTTGGTTTTACAAATTACTGAGTCTGAGTCTCATATCCAACTATAGCCATGATAATGGATTAACATGCATGATCAAACAAGTTGTTGGTCACCTGAGTTAGAATTGTTAATCAGCTTCAAAATTAAAGTATTTTCATTGGTTAAACCTAAAATAGAAATATTAGCTTAGATGTACCTATTTGGCCCATTGTAACTACAACTATACTTAGACATGGAACAAGAGAGAGGAGTAACCTCTGTGACCTTTAGATGTGACTGTTTAATAATGGTCAGAGAGATGCTATAAAATACCACTACTGAGCTCTCAGATGTTCAAAGTATGGATGGAGTCAAAAAGTGCAGAAGGCTATGCATACTAAAAAGAGTAGGAAGGTGGTCCTTATAGAGAGCCTAGAAGCAAATCTTATCTCTTATCAATTCCTTGGCTTTATCACAGAGTTACCTTTCTTGAAACTCTGACGTTTCATAATTGTGTTGTTTAAACCACCAAACATGTGGTATGTAAATAAAAGAAAATACTGCACAATTTGATGTCTGAAAACAGGACTCTGTTGTCTGTGTTGTATTACAAAAATAAAAAAAAAATGTGCTTTCAAACTGCATCATAAACCTAGAAGAACATGGATTTATTGTCTTGAACAACGCCAATGTGGATACCAATGTCTCTCCAAAGGAAGTGAGAGGCACAGTGGAGAATGTCTGTACCTGAGACAGTGACAGTGAAGATGCCAGGTGACCATGAGTTAGTGCAAGAATAGAGGGTAAACGGGGCCTGCTGAGGGGTAAAATGGAAAACCAGCAGATTCTTACGAGTCAGAGAAAAAAAAAGACTTCTATATTGACAAAGAGTTTAGGTGAATTGTTAAACTAAAGGACAAGGAAAGAAAACCTTATGAATTATAACTAAAGTCAAAGGAATTTCTTGGAAATTTGTTGGGACTTCAAGCTTATCACTGCTTGAACCCTTTGCAGAGTTAATAGGGAAAGGTGATACTGAGATAATTATTTTTAAAAATAGGATCAAATCTGGATTATTAGGGAAATATTCATATTACCTGCATTTTAAAAACATTATTAAGTTCAAAGACTTGCTTTTGGAACTTTATTTAAAAGTTGAAACCATGAATGGAAAACAGAAAACATTGCTAAACTTGAGCAATATCAAAAAGTCAATGAATTGTGTCTCACAAAAGGCAAGTAGCAGACAGTGGGGTGGCTCAATGGGCAACACACTCCATGCAAGCCAGACAACCTGAGGTCCATTCTTGGGACCTACAGGAGTGTGGAAAGAGAAGGTGATCTCACAGAGCTGTCCTCTGACCTCTGCACACTTATATGTGCCCACCCCATTACATAAATATACACTAAATAGAAATGAAATTAAATTTAAAATTAAAAAATTATGGGAAGTGATTGAGTAACTCATAACTTTTCTCATCCCAGCAGAAGATAAAAATAGAAATGAGGTTAGGGAATCTTTGTTAGCAATCTTTAAATACACAACAGAAAACCCTACAAAATAGAATAGACACACAGAAGCTTCTGCAAATCTTAGACCTCCCAAAATGCTGTTGTGCTGTACTAAAAATGAACAAAAGAGAATACAAAATTTTTTTTTAATTATTTATTTTATTTTTTTTTAATTTACATTCCAAATCATTTCCCCTTTCCCGTTTCCTCCCTCCCCGAAAGTCCCATAAGCCCCCTTCCTTCCCTCTTTTCTCCATTCAACCCCCTCTCCTTACTCTGTCCTGGCATTCCCCTACATCCAGTCTTTCCAGGACCAGGGGTCTCTCCTTCCATCTTCTTAGAAATCTATTGATATGCGGAATGTGTCTAGGGTATTCCGAGATTCTGGGTCAATATCCCTTATCAGTGACTGCATACCATGTGTGTTCTTTTGTGATTGGGTTACCTCACTAAGGATGATATTTTCAAGATCTGACCATTTGCCTAGGAATTTCGTGAATTCATTGTTTTTAATTGCAGAGTAGTATTCTATTGTGTAGATATACCACATCTTCTGAATCCCGGAGAATACAAAATTTAAAAAGAACATCTCATCCCAAAATTATCCAAGAAGAAAGGCTGATGTGTAAACATGCTCTTTCTCATGATGATCCAGAAGATAGTCGCTTAAACCCACACAGGGTACACATGAACTAACAGATCAGAGGATTGCTCTTTGATTTTGTTATTTTAATTTAATATATTTACAGGTTTGTGTATATGTGCATGGTGTGCTCAGGAAATGTCACGTATATATGTATGGTGGTCAAAGAACAACTTTGTATTTTTTGTTTTTGTTTTTTGTTGTTGTTTTGTTTTTTTTACTGTTCAAGAAATTTTTATTTTTTTTTAATTTAATTTTATTTTATTTTTTTAATTTACATTCCAAATCACTTCCCCTTTCCCGTTTCCTCCCTCCCCGAAAGTCCCATAAGCCCCCTTCCCTCCCTCTTTTCTCCATTCAACCCCCTCTCCTTACTCTGTCCTGGCGTTCCCCTACATCCAGTCTTTCCAGGACCAGGGGTCTCTCCTTCCATCTTCTTAGAAATCTATTGATATGCGGAATGTGTCTAGGGTATTCCGAGATTCTGGGTCAATATCCCTTATCAGTGACTGCATACCATGTGTGTTCTTTTGTGATTGGGTTACCTCACTAAGGATGATATTTTCAAGATCTGACCATTTGCCTAGGAATTTCGTGAATTCATTGTTTTTAATTGCAGAGTAGTATTCTATTGTGTAGATATACCACATCTTCTGAATCCCGGAGAATACAAAATTTAAAAAGAACATCTCATCCCAAAATTATCCAAGAAGAAAGGCTGATGTGTAAACATGCTCTTTCTCATGATGATCCAGAAGATAGTCCCTTAAACCCACACAGGGTACACATGAACTAACAGATCAGAGGATTGCTCTTTGATTTTGTTATTTTAATTTAATATATTTACAGGTTTGTGTATATGTGCATGGTGTGCTCAGGAAATGTCACGTATATATGTATGGTGGTCAAAGAACAACTTTGTATTTTTTGTTTTTGTTTTTTGTTGTTGTTTTGTTTTTTTTACTGTTCAAGAAATTTTTATTTTTTTTTTAATTTAATTTAATTTTATTTTTTTAATTTACATTCCAAATCACTTCCCCTTTCCCGTTTCCTCCCTCCCCGAAAGTCCCATAAGCCCCCTTCCCTCCCTCTTTTCTCTGTTCAACCCCCTCTCATTACTCTGTCCTGGCGTTCCCCTACATCCAGTCTTTCCAGGACCAGGGGTCTCTCCTTCCATCTTTTTAGAAATCTATTGATATGCTGATTGTGTCTAGGGTATTCTGAGATTCTGGGTCAATATCCCCTTATCAGTGACTTCATACCATGTGTGATCTTTTGTGATTGGGTTACCTCACTAAGGATGATATTTTCAAGTTCTGACCATTTGCCTAGGAATTTCGTGAATTCATTGTTTTTAATTGCAGAGTAGTATTCCATTGTGTAAATATACCACATCTTCTGAATCCATTCCTCCGTTGAGGGACATCTGGGTTCTTTCCAGCTTCTGGCTATTATAAATAAGGCTGCTATGAATATAGTGGAGCATGTGTCCTAATTTTTATTAAAGCAAGAATTTTATAATCTAAATTATGTTTCCTTGCTCGGTCGTCAGTTCTGCTCCTTAAAACAGAACTGACGTCCCAAACTTCCACAGTAAAGAATTACAAAATTAAAGAAAGGAACACTTTAAATTTTTGTACTTTGCTGAAAATTCTTTCCCAGGGTCTATAAAACATTAATTTGTACTATTTTTTGTGTATTTTTTGTTGTTTTAAATCAAGTAATCTAGGACTAGCACTGTTTGCTAGAGCTGGCGTTTGTTCCACTCTGTAGAGTCCATTCTTTCCTTTCCTGGGTTCTTCCCTTTTCTGTCTTTTCTTTTATATAGGTTGTCAGGATTAAGCTCATGTTGTCTGACCTGGAAGGGAAGCACTTTACCCACAGAGCCGCCTGGCTATCCCACAGGATTATCTGGAGGCATTGAAACTGAATGGAGCTTGCCTATTTAAATTGTAAAACTGCTTGACACCTGCAGATCTCATTACTCTTCCAATTGTACCAGCTTTGAACAAGATTTTCTATAAAGACTATCTCATCCTTGGCTTAATTTGTATTCTGTGAATTCTTTTGGAGATTTGAGCTTTTGCATAGAATGAAATAGAATGTGATATATTTCAGGAATGGAGTGAAAATTTAGATATTTGATAAATTAGAGAGATGAGTGGCTTTCCCTGGTGACTGAAGAAAACAGAGAACAACAACAACAACAACAAAAAAAATCTGCCAACATCTGAATGCTCTATTTGCTGAAATCTGGATATGCCAAGTAGCAAAGAGGATTAATGTGCAGTTAAACCAAAATTGGTGGACCATTTGCCCAATGTAGGGTTACTGTTTAGATTATTCACATACAGTATATATTATTCAGATACAGTATAACCACCAAGTCTTACAAGTAGAACGAGAGATATTTTGATGCTTCTCTCAAACCTCTAGAAATGAAACCCTGATGCTATCCCAGCAGGCATGTTTGATGTGGATTCTTGAGAACAAAAAGATATTATGTTTCTGCTGAATTGTAATAGGCTTTAATAGTGACAATTGGAAACTGGTAATGATTCTCTTTCTTTCTGGCACCAGATTTGAGATTGCTGGATTCCCCTTGTGTTCTAGAAATCACCCTGCATTCACATCTCTGCTAAATGCTAATCTAATCCACTAAGTGGTGTTATTTAACAAGCTCCCAAATGTTTTCACAATAAATTCTCTCTTCACACCAATTATCAAATCCTTGGATATGTTGAATATTTTTGACAAGATTATTTTAGTATTTTTCTTCTTTTTAATTAGATATTTTCTTTTATTTTAACTTTTCTTTTTTTCTTTTTTTTCTTAGATATATTCTTTATTTACATTTCAAATGATTTCCCCTTTCCTGGTTCCCTCTCCCCAAAAGTCCCATAAGCCTTCTCCCCTCCCCCTGTTCCCCAATCAACCCGCTCTGGGTTCCCTATCCTGGTATTCCCCTACACTGCTGCATCTATCCTCTCCAGGACCAGGAGACTTTTCTTCCTTCTTCTTGGGCATCATTTGATATGTGAACTGCATCTTGGGTATTCTGAGCTTTTGGTCTAATATCTACTTATCAGTGAGTGCATACCATGTGTGTTATTTTGTGATTGGGTTACCTCACTTATTTTCCACTTCCACCTGTTTGCATAAGAATTTCATGAATTCATTGTTTTTAATAGCTGAGTAGTATTCCATTGTGTAAATATACCACATTTTCTGTATCCATTCATCTCTTGAGTTACATCTGGGTTCTTTCCAGTTTCTTGCTATTATAAATAGGGCTGCTGTGAACATAGTGGAGCATGCATCCTTATTACATGCTGGGGAATCCTCTGGGTATATGCCCAGGAGTGGTATAGCCGGATCCTCTGGTAGTAACATGTCCAGTTTTCTGAGGAACCACCAAACTGATTTCCAGAGTGGCTGTACCAGCTTGCAATCCCACCAGCAGTGGAGGAGTGTTCCTCTTTCTCCACATCCTCGCCAGCACCTGCTGTCTCCTGAGGTTTTGATCTTAGCCATTCTGACTGGTGTGAGGTGATATCTCAGGGTTGTTTTGATTTGCATTTCCCTGATGACTAAGGTTGTTGAACATTTCTTTAGGTGCTCCTCAGTCATTTGATATTCCTTAGGTGAAAATTCTTTGTTTAGCTCTGTACCCCATTTTTAATAGGGTTATTTGGCTCTCTGGAGTCTACCTTCTGGACTTCTTTGTATATCTTGGATATTAGCCCTCTGTCAGATGTAGGGTTGGTAAAGATCTTTTCCCAATTTCTTGGTTGCCGTTTTATCTGATTGACAGTGTCCTTTGCCTTACAGAAACTTTGTAATTTTATGAGTTCCCATTTGTCAATTCTTGATCTTAGAGCATAAGCTATTGGTGCTCTGTTCAAGAAATGTTCCGCTGTGCACATGTGCTCAAGGCTCTTCCCCAGTATCTTTTCTATTAGTTTCAGTGTGTCTGGTTTTGTGTGGAGGTCTTTGATCCACTTGGACTTAATCTTAGTACAAGGAGATAAGAAAGGATCGATTTGCATTATTTTACATGCTGGTAGCCAGTTGAACCAGCACCATTTGTTGAAAAGGCTATCTTTTTTTCCACTGGATGGTTTTAGTGCCTTTGTTAAAGATCAAGTGACCATAGGTATATGGGTTCATTTCTGTGTCTTCAATTCTATTCCATTGATCTACCTGCCTGTCACCGTACCAAATACCATGCAGTTTTTAATACTATTGCTCTGTAGTACTGCTTGAGGTCGGGGATAGTGATTCCCCCAAAAATTCTTTTACTGTTGAGAATAGTTTTAGCTATCCTGGGTTTTTTGTTTTTCCAGATGAATTTGAGAATTGCTCTTTCTAACTCTATGAAGAATTGAGTTGGTATTTTGATGGGGATTGCATTGAATCTGTATATTGCTTTTGGCAAGATGGCCATTTTTACTATATTAATCCTGCCAATCCATGAGCATGGAAGATTTTTCCTTCTTCTGAAGTCTTCTTCAATTTCTTGCTTCAGAGACTTGAAGTTCCTGTTATACAAATCTTTCACTTATTTGGTTAGAGTCACACCAAGATACTTTATATGGTTTGTGGCTATTGTGGAGGGTGTCATTTCTCTAATTTCTTTCTCAGTCTGTTTTATCCTTTGAGTATAGGAAGGCTACTGATTTGCTTGAGTTAATTTTATATCCTGCAACTTTGCTGAAGTAGTTGTTTATCAGTTGTAGGAGTTCTGTGGTGGAGCTTTTTGGGTTGCTTAAGTATACTATCATATCATCTGCAAATAGTGATAATTTGACTTCTTCCTTTCCAATTTGTATCCCTTTGACCTCCTTTTGTTGTCTAATTGCTCTAGCTAGAACTTCAAGTACTATATTGAATAAATATGGAGAGAGAGAAGGCAGCCTTGTCTAGTCCCTGATTTTAGAGGGATTACTTCAAGTTTCTCTCCATTTAGTTTGATGTTGGCTACTGGTTTGCTGTATATTACTTTTACTATGTTTATGTATGGGACTTGAATTCCTTTTCTTTCCAAGACCTTTAACATGAAAAGATACAACCTATTACAATGGAGCTATGAGGTTACTGATTGATAAGATACAGTCAGAGCAAGTGTCGTAATGCCCCAAAGCCCTGTTCTGAGTTCATGCTATTGTTTGACACACTGGTTCTGTGATAGACTCTATCTGTAGTTGAGTTGATTAATAATTCCATAGAGGCCTTTCCCCCAAAGCATTTGCCAAAATAATCAAGGATAGTGCTTGACTATTTGATATGTCATCCTAAAATGATGTCAGTGTTGAGGGTAAGCAAGAAGTTTCCTGTGACAAAACAAACAAAACATCTTATTAAAACAAAATTGTTAGTAAAACTCTGTGAGTTGTCAGTTAATTCTGAAAATGAAACTATTCAAATAATATTTTGACCTACATTGCCCATTATTTTATTTTTCTTAAGTTGTATTAATTGTGGACCTGGTGGGAAATAAAATGTTAGTACTTAATATGTAAAAGTTATTGATAAGTTACTTCCCTTTGAAATATTTTCTGTTAGTTTTCAATAAAAGGTGACAAATACAGAACTTAGCATTCACATTCCTTGGGGATACAATTAGCTAGGTTGTTTACAGGAGCCCTGTTGAGCTTGTAAATGTTGATACTCAGATTTTGTTGGTTACCCTCGACTGGCCATGTCCAGAGTGGAATCCCAATATATTATTATGTATATATGCAGCCTTTTCAACCTATCCTTTAATTAAATTGCAAGCAAACTGGAGGAAATGAATTTAAATTAGAAATTTTCTGTAATTAGCATGAAAATATTTAAACGTGTATAACTTAAAATTTGTAACATCTAGTTAATTTATGCTTACTACCTCACATCATTTGTGTCAGGAATATTCCAAATTGATAATTACAACTTCTGTTTATCCCCTTGTAACTTAGGAAAAATAATGATGTGTTTCCAAAAGGATTATTGTTTAATAATTTTCTTTTCAATACTTAATAGCAATTTCCCACTCTGGAGTAAGTTTGCCTCACTTTAGTTGTTTCTCTGTTTTATAAGTATAAATAATTTTAATGGGAAAAAATAAGCCTAAATCAACAGCTTGAAATTCAGAGGAATTTTTCAGTGCCAACCTGAGGTGCACATGAGCCCTCTGATGAACCCTGATTGGTCATAGTGGGGACTGCATGACCTGATTCCCAGCCCTGGATTAGAGCTAGCAGGATAAGGGCCTTTGTGAGTGTTGATGGCTGCTGTGAGCATAAGGCTTGTTTGTATAATAGTGTACATATTTTCATGTTCTTCCTTCAGGGAATGTTTTCCCTGTTTATATTAATGACTGAATGATAACTAGAAACAGCAAGCGTGCAGAAGTTGAGGGTGTGTCTATGTCCTTAGCAAAATTGGTAAACACGGAGAGAGCTTCAGGACAGCCCTTAAGGCAGAGGGAAAGAATTCTGAAATGATGAGTTCAAAATCTATAATTTCTCAACTATGCAAAATATCAGGATGCAATATGAATTGTATGAGGAACTTTGCAAACCTAAAAAAGTGGAGGCAGCTGCACTATGAGTCAGTTTGTCAGAAAGGTCCAGAGATAGGTAGATTCATAGGCAAGGAGATTGCCAAACTCATGGTTATCATGGGACAGAGATCATTTGTGCCTAGGCATGGTGGGAATGGGTAATCTCAGGGCAGGATCCTACCCAACTATCTCATTGTCTGTGCTTACAAAGGCAGGCAGATCTCTGAAGTTATTTGCAATGATTTGTTTTGTTTTGTTTTGTTTTTTTAAATGTGCTTTCTGTCTTTTTATGAATCAAGGGGCTGGGGTCATGGGATGTTGATTCAAGGGATAATCAAAAGGGAACATGGGATGGAAGACTGAACTGATGTGTAAATAAAAGACTTGGCTTTTGTTCTGCAAGAGATGAGCTCTCCAGAGAGTTTTAGAATTGCAAGAGAGAGCTGTCTGGAGCAGAACAGAGGCTGTTAGCTTGTAACCCAGATTGACTTCCATTCCTTTGTTTCACACCTCTTCCTCAGAAGCCCTCTCCAAGCCTAGGCTGGTCCTTGGCAGTCCTCTGGATACTGACAATAGCTAGTGATTTTTTTACTCCTATGGGGAGTTGTAACAACACTATTTACAAGTTGAAAATAAGGGGAATGGCAAATGGTCCAAATACCTTATGGGCTTGACATTCATAGACATGCAATCAATGATTAATACCATCTAAACTTCTGTCTCATGTTTGGCTGTGGGAATCTGCATCTGCTTCAGTATGGATAGAACCTCTCAGAAGCCAGTTTTGCTAGGCTCCTGTCAAGGACACTTATGGAAGAGTTGGAGAAGGATCAAAGGTCCTGAAGGGAATGGGAACCCCACAGGAAGACCGACAGAGTCAACAATCCTGGAACCCTGGGTGTTCTCAGAGTCTATGCCTCCAACCAAAGAACATATAGGAGTTGGAAGGAGGCCCTCAGCAAATATGTAGCAGACAGGCAGCTCATCCTTCATGACTGCTTTGTCTGGCCTCAGTGAGAGAGGATATGCCTAATCTGGCAGAGACTTGATGTTCCAGGGTGGAGGGACTGGGGGGGGGGAGTAACCAAAGAGGAGAAGGGGAGGGGCACAGAGAGGAGGAACTCTGTGAGGGAATAACCAGGAGGGAGAGAAACATTTGGGATGTAATTAAGTAATTAATTAATTACCATCCAAACTGTTATACTTCCCTTGAGAAAGCAAACTGTTGGAGAAAGATATGGGCAAAGTCAGAAAAACATCAGCTTTGATGGACAGTCAGGGGAAGAACTGGAAGTAAAAGAGATCAGAATTAACAATAGAAATACATTACTAGCAAAGCAAATTTACAGAGTTTTAAAGGGACCAAAGGTTGTCAAAGTCAACCCTGGAAATGACTACATAATGAACTGCATCTATGTGGGGCAGCAGCGGATTGTTCACTTTCTTTTTATTATGCAATCTCATAGACATATATCCATAAATATGATAGTCTAAATAATCTCCTTAGTTTTCTAAATAGAAATAAATATTTGCAATGTAACTTATCTAAAATTTACTACCTCTCCTAGACTGTCAACATGGCACAGAAATCTTCATTGTTTTCAGCAACTACTTTTGAACACAAGAACCAGGACACTCACATAGGATACCAGAACAGGATCCAAAATTTCCTCAATAGTTCTCTATTTATTCAAAAATATGTAAATGGCAGACAGACCCATAGGTGTGTTTCAATTATATCTTTCCCACTCTTCATCAGCCAGCTCTGTGTGTTTTCAGGGGCATGCTTAACATACTGAAGGGTTTTTATAGGGAGAGTCTAGGACTTCCTGCTGTAACAGAGCATCAAGTCCTGGCAGCTAAGAGGGACTTGAGCCTTCTACACAGTACAGTATTCATGACCCTGGATTTATAGGAATGATTTAGAAATTGTATATCCACATGTTGAGACCTCACTCCTCACTCTCAAGAGTTTATTGAAGTTTGTTTGTTTTGGGCAGGTGGGAAGGGTTGGAGGCAACTTCTTGCTTACTCTCAACATTGTCATAAATTCAGGATGACAAACCATATAGTCAAGCACTAACCTTGATTATTTTAGCAAATACCTCTAGGAAAGGCCTCCAGGGAACTATTAGCCAAATCCACTAAAGATAGTCTATTGAAAAACAGGTGTGTCAAATACCAACATAAACTCAGGACAGGGCTTGGGACGTTACCACTCCTGCACTGGTTGGATCTTTGTCAATCACTAACTGCTAAGCTCATGTCTGTCTGTTTTTCTATGATGAGTTGAGAGCTGCTCATTTTTAAGCTTACTGAAGAACTCTGGAGACACGACCAAGAATAAAGCATATAAAATAGTACAGAGCTTAGGGATATGATATGATATGGTAAAAATTAGCCAAGGACATGGGGCCTTAGTGACAACCATTCCTTTGCTGAAAGGGGCCATGGAGCTCTAAGTGAGAAAAGTCAAAGGTTGGAAATGTTCTTCAGGGTATCTGATGGGGGTTCTTCTAAAAAGACATAGGTGCTAAACAGAAGTCGGTACTCAATTGGTTAATTCAAATGATTGATAAATCTGATGTGACATCTATAACATTGTGTGAAATCCAGAACATTTTGTATTCCATGAAGTTCCTTACAGTGACATTGCAGATGACAAGAGCATAAAAATATGGATTTGACAAAAAATACTGAATTAGCTCAAGCACTAAGCTGACCGACATATTTTGCTCATATTTTTTAAAGAAAACATTAGGATTAAGAAATAAAAAGTCAACAGAATGGAGTTTTGCACTGTTTTGTGTTTAATTTCAAATATTTTAGCATTTTCCTACATTATTAATAGACTTAATTTTTTGGTTCATACCAGTGACGGTCATTAAAATAATTTACTTTGATGCTATAAACAACTCCTCTTAGGGTATGTATGAGAGGAATTTATAATTATTGATCATTTTAATTGGATTTTATCCTCAGAGCTTGAGGTGTGGGATCTGAATTCACAATCTGTAATTTGCAAGTAATCAATTAAATTTATTTAAATGCACCTGCCTAAAAGGAACATGAGGAGAGGAATCTGCATTCAGCCTGAAACTGCATTTAGCAGACTCCTAAGTCACTGCAGTTTAACCATGGGAATGATGCAAACCCATTCCTCCTTGCGTGGTTTGTTTTTAGATTTACAGAATACTTAAAAAATAATTTGAAATTATTTTGATTCAAATATTGTTAAAGTGTTGTACTGGCTGGTTTTGAGTGTCAACTTGACACAGGCTGGAGTTATCACAGAGAAAGGAGCCTCCCTTGAGGAAATGCCTCCATGAGATCCAACTGTGGGGCATTTTCTCAATTAGTGATCAAGGATGGAGGGCCTCTTGTGGGTGGTACCATCCCTGAGCTGGCATTCTTGGGTTCTCTAAGACAGCAAGTTGAGCAAGCCAGGGGAAGCAAGCCAGTAAGTAACATCCCTCCATGGCCTCTGCATCAGCTCCTGCTTCCTGACCTGCTTGAGTTCCAGTCCTGACTTCATTTTTGATGAACAGCAGTGTGGAAGTGTAAGCTCAATAAACGCTTTCCTCCCCAACTTGTTTCTTAGTCATGATGTTTGTACAGGAATAGAAACCCTGACTAAGACAAGTGTGGATGTGAACTTTCAACATATCCCCTTAATCTTTTAAATATATGGTGAACATTTGTCATTCGGGTTAGATGCCATTCGTAAGAAATGATCTTGGCATGACTGAGGATAAAATACAGCTCTCTCTTTAACTCTTTAGCTCATTCTACCACAACTAGTGGGAATTTTTGTTTGTTTGTTTTTTTCACTTATATTTACAATATACCTGGAGACGCCAAAGACAAATTATTCCTGGACTCTTATATATTTTCTTGTGAAATTTTATGTAATGTTTTTAGTTTTATAATAATTTAGTAGTTTTTTTTTCAGCATTATGTCAGGCGAATGAATTCAAGATAATTCTAAATCTTTACTTTTGGATCAGTACAATATGTGTTGTTATTGTTGTTGGTGGTGGTGGTTTTACAGGATCACCATAAAAATGAACATTTTTTTTTTCTCAAAATTGTTCAGGTTTGTAGTTGATAGTTGTGATTGCCAAAAACTGGAAACACAATATTCTGAAACAAAAGTTTTTATGTTTCTTTATAATAATGTTTGCTTCTCTCTGTTTGTAGTCTCTTATAGGATAAAATAATGAAAGGTATATTTAGAGTACAGAACAGCTCTATGTGAACATGAAACACTAAAAATTAAGGCAATATATACAGTAATGTAGCACAATTACTAACTACAATAATTTAGTTGGTTCTGTTGCCCAGTCAACATCTCATTTCTCTGCATCTTGATCCAAGATACTTTCCCTTATTTTTTAACCCCTGCCTAATTTGGTTCAAAATATGCAAGAGGAGGTTTGTTCCTGAAATGATCAAATCCACCAACCCCAATTCCTCCAATTTGCATAATTTTGCTATGACCAAGTTTTAACTTATCAACCAATTCTATAGCTTCCTATCCAGGTTTGGTGTAAGAGTAGTCTCTTCCCAAGACCATTTTCTGTGTGTGATATAAGCACTGTACCAGCAACGCAACTGCATTATCATCCCTTTCTTTGTTACACCTGTCCTGGAACACTCTATTGGGCTGTCTTTACATTTTTAATAGAACTTCCTCCATTCCAAAATTTCATCAATCTCGGCAATAATTACATACAAGAACAAATCCTATAAAATATTATGTTTGATGTTTGCTGGAAGATATAAATAATAATAAATTATACTGAAAACACATGTATTTCTATTAAGTTCTTTTGAATTACAGATGTATTTCCCAGTTTTACATAAGTGAACAGTAATATAATCATTACAACTACATTTCAAGGAAAGAACTATTAAAATCTCGTAGACAATTATAATAAACCACTTTGAAGGCAATGTATCAGCTAAATCAAATATAAGTAACATGTTCTGGTGCTGCAAATTCTCCCAGACCTTTTCATGATGCTGGTTCCTTTTCCTATCTGTTCTTCTAGCTATGGGATGCTTCAAGGATTCTATGTTCACTGTCTTTGCTCTAGCATAGACTTTCTTCCCCCTGTCACTCAATATGATTTTCCTTATATATGGTCGTAATATTAGTATGACCTTCATCAGAACTAGTCTAGTATTTTTTCCCTATACTGATCTGTAACCAAATCTAAGTGTAGAAGCATGATTTTCTTTTGTAAACTTCAACAGCCTCTCACCTCCTGAGCTGTCTTCTCTTGGTCAACTCTTATCATTGGTTTCTATTGTTCCTTAGGATCATGTTCCTGCTACTTTAAGAGTCTGTTTTCGTATCTAGTATTTTTTTTTAGAGACATAGGCACTCTCACATCAATTTTAATGCTCAAAGTTGATGTGAGCACTAAGTGCTACCTCCATCTCTGCGCATTATTCCTAAGGTATAAGCATCTCTCCATTGAAATATAAAATCTCTCCTCCTCTGTTCATCATTTCCATAAACTAGCTCTACCAAACCCACATGTTCGTGATAAGCAAATTCTCCAGATCATTGTACCTGCTTGATTTCTTCTATATTTAGATGTTTACAAGACCTTCATAGTTTCTCATTAGGGCTCATCTAACTAATGCTTGACATTATTCTATGCAAATCATTTTCTTCAGTTGCCACTTTATCCAAACAATTTTATGTATAATTTATTCCTTTTGGATCTTTCATTGACTGTTTAGAACATCTTATACTTTTGAGTAGTAAGTACATAAACTAAACTCAATAAGATACTGAACTACGGGTGCCATACTTGTAGAATAGGGGGACACTAACATAGTAGAAAGCACTACTTTAATGTTCTTCTCTGGTTTTGATCATATTAAAGTCAGTGTTCATTTTCCTCAATACTGAAGTGTTCTAGGACTGCAAATATAAGGACCCATTAAAGTTTACAATGTACTAATCTGCTAACCATTAATTTGATGTTTAGTGATAAAATTTAAGTTAGATCACTTCTTTCATTAATAGATTAGTTTGTAATAGTCTACTTCATATATTCTGTGCACACATGAAATTAATTTGAGTTAATTCTCATGGCTAGAAAACTTCCAAAAGTATTGGCAATATCTGATATTTAAAAAGGACAAGTAGTAAATGAAATGTAATATATCTACTGGAAATGAAAGGAAACATTAGTATCCTAGAAATTTATTTAAAATATATCATTACTACAGTAAGGTCTTCAGACAAAGCAGATTATTTTAGTTATAGACTGGAGGCTTTATGATGATTTCAGATATTAGATAGGAAGAAAAGAAAAAAAACCCACAGGATTAATTTGATTCTGCAATATAAGCACTTACATCATCTCCTAAGTAGAAATATAGGTAAATAGAAACAGAATAAATCAGCAGGTGATAAAAGGGCATTTCTATCCACTTTACTCTTTTACATCTGCTTATCCATTCCTAGTCTTCTTGAACTTGAATGTATGAGCTTATTAGAGTTTGGCACAAACGTTCTGCTAAAGTCAGGTGAGCCACGTTGGCTACAAATCTGCAGTGCTTCTTCCTTATCATCTCTGAGTTGTTCTGACGACCATGGTGCTTTTAATGGGATTCCGTGACTGGCAGATGATAAGCTGCTTCTTTCTCACCAGGGATGAATAAATGAAAGTGTATTTGAAGGGAAAAAAGGCCATGTATATCTTTCAAACCATCAGAATATAAAAGGGAAAATTGGTAATTGCCTTTTAGTGATTTGTAATATAAATGACAAGGCACTAATTTAGCTGTGTTAATTGAACTAAGCAATAGCTGTCTTAGTGAGTTTTTCTCAGGCTAGAGGAATAATTGAAGGGTACAGATATTGTAGACTTGACCCCAGTATTCTAACTGATAATTTATCACTCTCTCTTCTTAGTTGTAAAATTAATATTATCCAAATCAGGAGATGGGTGTTTTTGAGACTGCAGATAACTTTTGCTGTCAGCCCACCAATGTACAGATTTTAACATTTTTTTTCCTACAACTTGATTTTAAGAGAGGAAATTTACCTACAGATTGTCTTGTTGAATTCATTCATTCATTCATTGAATCATGAAAATTCTTTCAGACATAGAACAGAGTAGGATTCAGTTCTTGCCTTCTACTGGCAAGCCCTTTTACTGTCAATTATACTCAGCTGCGACCTATACTATACTTCTACCTGCACTGGCTTTCTTAAGTCAGTGACCTGGATTTATAGCTAGTCTCACTGCCTCCCTTCCTCCTCTTCACACTGTGTCTGTCTTTCTGGTGCCAGGGAATGGTAGCTTGTATAATGCAAAGAAGGAAGAATGTGGAGAACCCCGGATGTGAATGGCACAGGTCAACTATATGGTTCTTTTTTTTCATACCCTGCCCAGTAGACTTCCAGCAATATCTTGCTAGCATATGTCTGTCTAATTTCATGAGCCTCTGTAGAGACTAAGAAGCCAGGGAAGTCAAGATTTCAGCCAGGCATATGTATCATTATCCAAAATAAAACAAGATTCTGCCAACAAGGAAATAAAAACAAAATGTATATAATTGGTATATTGATGTTTCTACTCCGACAGACGTTAGCTTTCCACCCAAGAAAGAAGCAACACTGCTATGAAATATGCCACACATGGAGGTGGCCTATAGTTTTTCCAGTAGGACTGATGTGCACTTTGGTTATAGAGACAGATAATCTGTATTAAGAAACATCAAGGTGTTAAAAAACAATGTTCACTACAAACAAGAACAACAAAACAATAACAGACAAAAAGAAAAAAATAAGCTGTGATGGTTTATATATGCTTGGCCCAGGGAGTGGCACTATTAGATGGTATGACCCTGTTGGAATAGGTGTGGCCTTTTTGGAATAGGTGTGTCACTGTGAGGGCTTTAAGACCTCATCCAAGCTGCCTGAAAATGAATATTCTGCTAGCAGCCTTCAGATGAAGATGTAAAACTCTCAGCTCCTCCTGCATCATGCCTGCCTGGATGTTACCATGTTCCCATTTTGATGATAATGGACTGAGCCCCTAACCCTGTAAGCCAGTCCCAATTAAACGTTGTCCTTATAAAAATTGGTTGGTCATGGTGTCTTTTCACAGCAATAAAACCTTAAGACACTAACTTGGTGACACATGTCTGTAATCCCTGCTCTTGGGAGGATATAGTAGGAGGCCAGTCTGGGCTATGTGATGAGTTCAAGGGGAGCATGACCTGCATAGGGAGATTTTGTCTCAAAAACTAAGAAAATCTCCTCCCCCCCCCCCAAAAAAAAAAACGAACAAACTTACGAAACAAGCAAAACTTCACAAAACCAAGTGAGATCAAAGGACACTAATTGTGGGAAAGGACGAGAGTTGGTTCCCATGCATACACTGCTAAGGACTGAAGGTTATTTGAAACATGGCAGTTGATGTTCAAGAGTAAGATCTCCCAAACCTTCATGATCAGTTGGATTAAATATAGTGAGAATCAAGCTCCAAGCATTAACCAAGAAGACAAGTGATGAGGCCCACAGCCATAGCTTTAAATAGGAAAAGCTTCCACATCTTTCATAGGGCAGATAAACAGTGTGGGTTATAAGAGCAGCGTTTGAATGGACTGTGCATGATTTGCTTACAGAAACAGGACTTTTCTAAAGAGCAACCAGAAGATTTTTGCTGGTTGAGTAGCAGTCTCAAAAATAACAGAGTTTGAGCTTGAAATGCCTAGAGTGGGCACATCACCTTACAAGTTATGTTACACATAAGGACAATCTCACCGCGAGGTCCATACAGACAGGAAAGAGAATTGTTCATAACTGGAAAAAATGAAATAGCATGGAAATTGCAATAGGAAGTGATGCTCAAATAAAGGGAAATTCTGAATAAAATTGGTCTCCTGAATGTATGTGGAAAACATGTTCTTTCTTTTAATTTTCTTTGCTTTCCTTTAAAGTTGTCTTATTTTGCCCTTAGTGTAAATATTAGTTTTTGTGGTATATGCTACAGGTGCATATGCATATTTGTCCACATTATTCCTTTAAGAAAGAACCAATCACTGAGCCTGGAGGTCATCTGTGGTCAGCAGGCTTCAGTGGTCCCCCATCTCGCAGCCCAGAGTGCTGCAGTTACAGAGCTGCACATTCACACCTAATACTTTATGTGGGTATTATAAACTCGAACTTAGGTTTTAAGTGTGAAGCAAGCACTTTTACCCATCCAGACATCCCAACAGCCCCTTTGATTTTAGTTTCTTGTAGCTTCGTGTAGCCAAGGTTGTCCTTAAAGTTTATGTGAACCTGAACCTGGCCTTGAATTTCCAATCTCCCTGATTCCGCCTTCCATGTATTAGGATTATAGGCAGGCACCACCATGATCAATGCAAAGGTAATCCTTCACAAACAAGGAGGGAGTATTCTAAAGTCAATTGCTATATCCAGGAAGACATGGATGACAACTGTTCTTCAAATGTCGCTATTATATTGTCCTTAGTAAGCAAAGGATACTGGTAAAGCTATTTCCTCCTGCAGCCTTCTCCACAGTCTTCATTCTCTTCCATTTCTTTTAGCTTTAAAGAACATGGCCTCCTTTGCTGACTAACAATCATATGATAGAGATATTTTGAAGAACTGGGGTGGTACAAAACAGAGGGTAGGTAGAAGTTAATTGTAGGGTTATGCCCATGTAAGCATTTTGGAAAGCATGTGTACATCTCTGTACAACGAAGACTTCAGGACAGTGTTTAGAGAGAAGAAAGGCAGCAGAGGCAGGTGTTGCAGGAAAGTTTTAAAGACAAGAACAAAAAAATATTTACAGATTTTAGATCAAATAGTGGTCAGCATGGGGATACTGTATTCGTCCAAAGAAAAGCACTTATGCCTATTTCTATGACAGGTGTAACCTTTAGTGGCTTTTGTAGTATGAATTTGCTCCTACCAGTTGTCTCCCTAACAGAAAGTGCTGAGGTCCAAGACTATCACTTCAAAGTCTCTGGATAGAACTGAATCAATTCATAAAGTACACAGTGAGCACTTTGTGAATCACCAATAGCATTTCCACTTTTTTCTTCATGGATACCTTCACTTTTCCCAGAAGTAAAGATGGGTATTTTGACAGAGAAGAAAACCTTTGTGCTGGCTCAATATTATATCATGGTCATCTTCTGTTTCAATGCTTTTTCACATGATTATAATGATTTTATTTTTGAGGTTTCTTTTTTTATTAGATATTTTCTTTATTTACTAATCTTAAAGTCATAAAATTTTATGGAATATCGATGACAAATGTCTGCCATAATTTCAACTCTCATCCATATTTTGAGTTATCAAATAAAGAAAAATTAAGTATATGTGAATTTCATATAAGCATTGTAAGTAACAGCATTATCTAAGGAATACATGTCTAATTGTTATTATTTTATAAAGAGTACTAAAACTAATGTCTCTTTGTTAATAATTTTGCTTCAGGTATGACTATTCTCTAAATAGCCAAGTAGTGTGGCTTATCTTCAATGTTAAGCCAGAACATTGATTCCACAAGCCTAAGCAATTTAATACATAGCAATAAAGCTTACAATTTATTTTTATCTTGTGACCTGAGAACCCTTTTGAACCTATTTGTCTTAGCGTGAATTTTGAGGGACATATTAAGATTCTCTCTGTAAATGTCACATGTAAGTAATCACAAGGAGAAAATCTGTAAGAGTGCTGTCTGTGTAAAGGATATCATGGACAGGGAACCATTTTTATTACTGCTTTTGGCAAGAGGAATATGGTTACCATTGGGAATACAAGATGGTTTGATAAGGGTCTTTGAGTGCATGCTCTGACCAGAAAACATTAGGAAATGGTTGGCAAAGGAAAGGTATATTTCATCAACATAGAAAGACAATGGCAATCTGTAGGATGGCATTTGGTACAAAATCATTTTATATTTCAGAAAAGTGAATAAAACTAAGGATAAATAACTCTTCCTTTAGAGTGTCTACTCTTGGCCTCTGGGATGATTGTCTAGATTATCATGGACACATGGAAAATTCATAAACTCTTGCTATGGGTGCTGTTGAAATTTGGGGACTTTGGGGTTTTAAATATAAATCATAACTCTCCTAATTTCCTTAAACAACCTTTTCCCTAGAAGATTAATAGTTGAAAATAACAGTTCCATACTAGCACAACATGAGTGAAAGTATAAATGAAGGGTCTCCCTTCAAGCTGTTTTTCCTGATTAACTCAGTACACAGCAGGAACCCTCCACTGCAGAGTCTCAGCCCTCCCCTTTATGAATACCCAAGACTAAGCATATCAGCACGTACATGCATGTATATTCACATACACATATATGAACTCACATACATGCACACACAAAGTATTTCTTTAGACCTTCATTGGATGTCCTTCTGGTCTCCAGATCTTTGCCCTCTACACTGAGACGGAAAGCATTACTTTGTCAGGCGATCTTCCTTTAGTTGTGTCTGACTGACCAGTATTATTCCAGGACACAGAAAATGTTCATGCCAGCAAATAAATTGTGCATCATTAGAGGAATAAAGACTAAATATCTGGCATGCTGTGAATAACCTGTTGTGATAAAGAAGAATGATCAGGAAGGCTGTTACTGAAGAATTAGTTTCAATCCTTACCTCACTCCTGGGTTCTCATATAAGTAAAATAAGTTTAAACAAAAGCTAACACTAGAATTGGACAAAACTAACAAACAGAAGGAAAAGAGGGCAAGAAACAGATATAGATGCAGAACCCTATTAGCTCACAGTCAGAAATCCCATAAAACCACTTCCTGGAAGCAAGAACATATAAAAGACTTACAAGGTAGAAAAATAGAAGAAAAGGTGTATAAATAAAATAACAAGAAAAATAAATGATTTAAAAAAAATGGAAAAACCCTGACAGGACATTATGAGAGATGGAGATGTTTCTGAGTTTGTCTTCTATGATTGGAAATGGAGCCTAGGTTTAAGAATATTTTTTTCCTACTAAGACTTCCTTGGAAAAAATAAATTTTTATTTGCAAGTTATTATCACTTGGAGATGGCTTCTGAGTAGGTGGGAACATCTGCCCAACTCTTCTTTCAGTTCTAGGACCTCATCCGATCCAGACACAAGCAGGTCCTGTGCAGGCTACCTCGGCCTCTGTGTGTTCTTTCTTTTTTTTTTTTTTCTATTTTTTTTTATTTACATTCCGAATGATTTCCCCTTTCCCGGGTCCTCCCTCCCCGAAAGTCCCATAAGCCCTCTTCCCTACTCCTGTTCCCCATTCAACCCCCCCCTTGCTTCTCTGTCCTGGCATTCCCCTACATCCAGTCTTTCCAGGGACCAGGGGTCTCTCCTTCCATCTTCTTGGAAATCTATTGATATGTGAATTTTGTCTTGGGTATTCCGAGATTCTGGGTTAATATCCCCTTATCAGTGACTGCATACCATGTGTGTTCTTTTGTGATTGGGTTACCTCATTAAGGGTGATATTTTCAAGTTCTGACCATTTGCCTAAGAATTTCGTGAATTCATTGTTTTTAATTGCAGAGTAGTATTCCATTGTGTAAATATACCACATCTTCTGAATCCATTCCTCCGTTGAGGGACATCTGGGTTCTTTCCAGCTTCTGGCTATTATAAATAAGGCTGCTATGAACATAGGGGAGCATGTGTCCTTATTGCATGCAGGTAAAGCCTCTGGGTATATGCCCAGGAGTGGTATAGCCGGATCCTCCGGAAGTGTCATGCCCAGTTTTCTGAGGAACCGCCAGACTGCTTTCCAGAGTGGTTGTACCAGCCTGCAATTCCACCAGCAGTGGAGGAGTGTTCCTCTTTCTCCACATCCTCGCCAACAACTGCTGTCTCCTGTGTTTTTGATTTTAGCCATCCTGACTGGTGTGAGATGGAATCTCAGGGTTGTTTTGATTTGCATTTCCCTAATGACTAAGGATGTTGCACATTTCTTTAGGTGCTTCTCAGCCATTAGATATTCTTCAGGTGAGAACTCTTTGTTTAGCTCTGTATCCCATTTTGAATAGGGTTACTTGCCTCTCTGGAAATGTGTGTTCTTTCTTATGTGTGTTCACTCTGTTCCTTTAGAGGGGCTTGTTTTCTAAGTGTTCTCTAGTGTAGCTGGTCCTTATACATTTTATATTTTACTGTCTACAGGGTTCTGTGGGTCCAGAGAGGAGGAGTTTGATGGAGAAATCTCACTTAGGTCTTAGCGTTCCAAGGTCTCTAACTCTCTACATTTTGTCTGCCCGTGGTTCTCTGCACGTGTTCCATTCTGCCGCAGGAAGAAGCTTTTCTGATAATAGACAAGCAAAATGCTGACCTAGAAGCATATCAGAATATCATTAGCAAACATTTTATGTGAGGCAGTGGACCGTGCCAGGAACCTTGGTAAGCTTGAGTGTGTTGAATGCTCTGGAACCTCGTATAGAGGACTGTAAGAGCTTAACCAGCTTCTGAACAGGCCCAGTCACATGACCACAGCACCCTATGGAGAAGATCCTGTCACTCACATATAGATAGTGACCCCAACCCTCTCCACATTCAGATGAGGCATTACTAGCATCTCAGACCAAGCCAATAGAAAGCATCTGCATACAGATCCCTAAGCTACCCCAAAATGTTTCTAAGATTCTACCCAGAAGGAATAAAAGTGTGCAAATTACTCCATCACATATCTTCTGAGAGCTTTTGTCATGTAAGAGCTGTAATACTTCTTGGAGAAGAGGACTCTCTCCTGAAGCTTTCCCTGCTGTAAGCTGCCCATGCCCAGTGTTTGTGGTCACTTCCCCACCCAGTGACCCTGACCTAGGTTCCTGGCTACTGTCCTCCTCCTCACTTGTCAGCCAAGCACCCCTAGCTGGCTCTGCACAGCACAGCATCTCTCAGACTTCAGAGCAGTGGAGGAGACTGGAGCAAGGGAGGTGGAGACACCACACTGCCAGCCTGCCTGGCATTGGTGTTTTGCCTGGATATATGTCTGTGTGACAGTGTCAGATCCCCTGGAACTGGAGTTCCAGACAGCTGTGAGCTGGAATGTAGGTACTGAGAATTGAACCAAACTTCTCTGGAAGAGCAGCCAGTGCTCTTAACTGCTGAGCCATGTCTTTAGTCCCACAAAATGAAATCTCAAAGTACCTTTGATTTGCATTTCCCTGATGGATTGAACATTTCTTAGTGTTCCTCAGCCATTTGAGTTTCCTGTATAGATAATTTTCTAATTTTTCTGTTTTTATTTAAAATAAGGTGGTCTGTTTTTTTTGATATCCAATCCCTTCAAATTATTTACACAATTATTTGTATTAAATTATAAAATTATTTATATAATTTGAATCTTAGCTCTCTTTTGAATGTGGAGTTGGTAAAATTACTTTCTCATTCTGTAGGCAAACTACTTTGCCTGAATGATGATGTCCTTTGATGAACAGAATTTTCTCAATTTCATGAGGCCCACGCATATATTGTTGATCTTAGTATCTGTACTACCATTGCTATATTTGGAAAGTCGGGGGTTTTTTTGAGGGGGAGCGCGACTAACAGGTTCAAACCAATTCCCCATTTTTCTTCTATCAGGGTCAGTATATCTGGTTTTATGTTGATGCCTTTGATCCTTTGTAGTTGAATTTTGTTCAGGGTGATAAGTATGGCTGTGTTTACAGTCTTCCACATCCACCCATCCAATTTGACCAGCATCATTTGTTGACTAAGTTGTCATATGTATGTGGGGGGGTGTATTTCTCTCATCTTTATAAGAAATCAAGCATCCATACATGTGCAGATTTATGACTGAGTCATCAATATGATTCTATTGATAAACATGCCTATTTTTCTGCCAATACCATCCTATTTTTTATTACTATAGCTCTGTAGTACCAGTTGAGCACAGGTAGGGTGATCCCTCTATCAGTATTTTTATTATTCAGGATTATTTTAGCTATATCCTTTTTCTAATGTTTTCATGTAAAGTTGGAAATTTCCTTTCAAGATCTATACAGAGTTGTGTTGGAATTTTGATGGAGATTGCATTGAAATAGAAATAGGATGTTGGTTTTGGTACAATGGTCATTTTTACTATATTAACCCTATCAATCCATGAACATGGGCTTTTCAACTTTTTAACTTCTGGTATCATTTCCTTTCACCAATGTCTTAAAGTTCTTATCATCCAAGTCTTTCATTTGCATGCGGTTAGATACATGCAAGTCTATGGATTTGCATTTTGAACTACCTTCATTGTGTCCCATTAATTTGGTTTTGTTGTGTATACATTTTCCTTCAATTACTGAATGCTTTTAATTTCTTTCTTAATTTCTGTTGACCTAGTTCTCATCTAGTAGAGAGTTGTTCCGTTTCCACGATGTTGTAAACTTTCTGTTGTTTCAGTTGATTCGATATTCAGCTTGACTTTCTGGTGGTCAGATAGGATTCAAGGTGTTACTTGAATTTCCTGGTATCTGCTTCGACTAGCTTTGTGTCCAAGTATATGGTCAGCTTTGGATTAAGTTCCATGAGGTGCTGAACACAGGATATATACTTTTGTGTTTGAGCAGGGAGGACGTCTGTAAATATTTGTTAGGTCCATTTGATTTACAAAATCAGCATTGTCTGAAAGTCATATCTATTGGCAATGGGGTACTTGAAGTCTCCTACTATCAGAGTTTTGGGGTTAATATGTGACTTAAACTGTGGTAGGAGTTCTTTCACAAACTTTGGTGCCACTGTGTTTGGTGCATAGATATTAAATATTGCAATGTCCACCTGGTGGACTTTTCCATTGTTGAGTATAGACAGTATTCTTTCCTACTTCTTCTGACATGTTATGTTTGAAGTATATATTACCAGATATTAAAGTATTACACTGGCTTGTTTCTTAGATACATTTGCTTGGAATATCTTTTTTCATCCTTTACCCAGAGATAATGACTGTCCTTGAAGTTAGGATGTCATTCTTTCATGCAGCAGATCAATGTATCCTGTTTTTACATTCATTCTGTTAATCTGTGTCTTTTTTTTTAAATTTTTTTAATTTACATTCCAAATCACTTCCCCTTTCCCGTTTCCTCCCTCCCCGAAAGTCCCATAAGCCCCCTTCCCTCCCTCTTTTCTCCATTCAACCCCCTCTCGTTACTCTGTCCTGGCGTTCCCCTACATCCAGTCTTTCCAGGACTAGGGGTCTCTCTTTCCATCTTTTTAGAAATCTATTGATATGCGGATTGTGTCTAGGGTATTCCGAGATTCTGGGTCAATATCCCCTTATCAGTGACTGCATACCATGTGTGTTCTTTTGTGATTGGGTTACCTCACTAAGGATGATATTTTCAAGTTCTGACCATTTGCCTAGGAATTTCGTGAATTCATTGTTTTTAATTGCAGAGTAGTATTCCATTGTATAGATATACCACATCTTCTGAATCCATTCCTCCGTTGAGGGACATCTGGGTTCTTTCCAGCTTCTGGCTATTATAAATAAGGCTGCTATGAATATAGTGGAGCATGTGTCCTTATTGCATGCAGGTAAAGTCTCTGGGTATATTCCCAGGAGTGGTATAGCCGGATCCTCCGGGAGTGTCATGCCCAGTTTTCTGAGGAACCACCAGACTGCTTTCCAGAGTGGTTGTACCAGCCTGCAATTCCACCAGCAGTGGAGGAGTGTTCCTCTTTCTCCACATCCTCGCCAACAACTGCTGTCTCCTGTGTTTTTGATCTTAGCCATCCTGACTGGTGTGAGATGGAATCTCAGGGTTGTTTTGATTTGCATTTCCCTAATGACTAAGGATGATGAACATCTCTTTAGGTGCTTCTCAGCCATTAGATATTCTTCAGGTGAGAACTCTTTGTGTAGCTCTGTATCCCATTTTTTAATAGGGTTACTTGCCTCTCTGGAGTTTAACTTCTTGAGTTCTTTGTATATCTTGGATATTAGCCCTCTGTCGGATGTAAGGTTGGTAAAGATCATTTCCCAGTTAGTTGGTTGCCGCTTTGTCTTTTTGACAGTGTCTTTTGCCTTGCAAAACCTTTGTAATTTAATGAGGTCCCATTTGTCTATTCTTGATCTTAGAGCATAAGCTATTGGAGTTCTGTTCAGGAAATTCTCCCCTGTGCCCATATGTTCAAGGTTCTTCCCTAGTTTCCCTTCTATTAGTTTCAGTGTGTCTGGTTTTATGTGGAGATCTTTGATCCACTTAGAATTGAGCTTAGTGCAAGGAGATAAGAATGGGTCAATTTGCATTCTTCTGCATGTTGACCTCCAGCTGAGCCAGCACCATTTGTTGAAAAGGCTATCTTTTTTCCACTGGATGGTTTTAGCTCCTTTGTCAAAGATCAAGTGACCATAGGAGTGTGGATTCATTTCTGGGTCTTCAATTCTGTTCCATTGATCTACATGTCTGTTACTGTACCAATACCATGCAGTTTTTAACACTATTGCTCTGTAGTACAGCTTGAGGTCCGGGATACTGATTCCCCCAGAGGTTCTTTTACTCTTGAGAATAGTTTTAGCTATTCTGGGTTTTCTGTTATTCCAGATGAATTTTTGAATTGCTCTTTCTCACTCTATGAAGAATTGAGTTGGGATTTTGATGGGGATTGCATTGAATCTGTGTATTACTTTTGGTAAGATGCTCATTTTTACTATATTAATCCTGCCAATCCATGAGCATGGCAGATTTTTCCATCTTCTGAGGTCTTCTTCAATTTCTTTCTTCAGAGACTTGAAGTTCTTGTCATATAGATCTTTCACTTGTTTGGTTAGAGTCACGCCAAGATACTTAATATGGTTTGTGGCTATCGTGAAGGGTATTATTTCTCTTACTTCTTTCTCAGCCTGCTTATCCTTTGAGTATAGGAAGGCTTCTGACTTGCTTGAGTTGATTTTATATCCGGCCACTTTGCTGAAGTCGTTTATCAGCTGTAGGAGTTCTCTGGTGGAGTTCTTTGGGTCGCTTATGTATACTATCATATCGTCTGCAAATAGTGATAGTTTGACTTCTTCCTTTCCAATTTGTATCCCTTTGACCTCTTTTTGTTGTCTAATTGCTCTAGCTAGAACTTCAAGTACTATATTGAAAAGATATGGAGAGAGAGGGCAGCCTTGTCTAGTGCCTGATTTTAGTGGGATTGCTTCAAGTTTCTCTCCATTTAGATTGATGCTGGCTACTGGTTTGCTGTAAATTGCTTTTACTATGTTTAGATATGGGCCTTGAATTCCTGATCTTTCCAAGACCTTTAGCATGAAAGGATGCTGAATTTTGTCAAATGCTTTCTCAGCATCTAATGAGATGACCATGTGGTTTTTTTCTTTGAGATTGTTTATGTAGTGGATTACATTGATGGATTTCCTTATATTGAACCATCCCTGCATCCCTGGGATGAAGCCTACTTGATCGTGGTGAATGATCGTTTTGATGTGTTCTTGGATTCGGTTGGCAAGAATTTTATTGAGTATTTTTGCGTCAATATTCATAAGAGAGATTGGCCTGAGATTCTCTTTCTTTGTCGGATCTTTGTGTGCTTTTGGTATTAGTGTAATTGTGGCTTCATAGAACGAGTTGGGTAGTGTTCCTTCTGTTTCTATTTTGTGGAACAGTTTGAAGAGTATTGGTGTTAGGTCTTCTTTGAAGGTCTGATAGAATTCTGCACTAAAACCATCTGGACCTGTGCTTTTTTTGGTTGGAAGACTTCCAATGACAACTTCTATTTCTTCAGGGGTTATAGGACGGTTTAGATGGTCTATTTGATCCTGATTTAATTTTGGTACTTGGTATCTGTCAAGGAAATTGTCCATTTCCTCAAGATTTTCTAGTTGTGTTGAATACAGGTTTTTGTAGTAGGATCTGATGATTTTTTTGAATTTCCTCAGTTTCTGTTGTTATCTCTCCCTTTTCGTTTCTGATTTTATTAATTTGGATACTATCTCTGTGCCCTCTGGTTAGTCTGGCTAAGGGCTTATCTATCTTGTTAATTTTCTCGAAGAACCAACTCCTCGTTTTGTTGATTCTTTGTATGGTCTTTTTATTGGAAAATTGAGACCACCAACTTTGAGAGATATCAATGAGCAGTGTTTTTTGATTCATATTATTTTGGTGTGTGTGTGTGTGTGTGTGTGTGTATGTGTGTGTGTATGTGTGTGTGTATGTCCCATATTTTGATTGGCTGGTCTTTTATTTATTCATTGTGTTTTCCTGGGTGTTGTTAATCATTTTAGATTGTAGTTTTCTAGCACTTCCTTTTCATCTCGAGTTTTAGATACATATTGCTTAAATTTGGTTTTATCATGGAACGCCTTATTTTTCCATCTAGTGTGAAAGAAAGTTTTGGAGAATATAGTATTCTGGGCTGATGTCCATGGTCTCTTAGAGTTTATAGAACATCTTTCCAGATCATTCTGGCTTTTAGAGTCTCCACTAGGAATCAGGTGTTATTCTCTTATGTTTACATTTATGTTACTTGGGTTTTTTTCTCTCCGTAGCTTTAAATATTCTTTCTTTCATCTTTATGTTTCATGTTTTAATTATTATGTGCCAAGAGGAATTTCTTTTCTGGTCCAGTTTACTTTGTGTTCTATATTTTCCTTGTACCTTAATAGGCATCTCCTTCTTTAGGTTAGAGTAATTTTCTTATGGGAATTTGTTGAAAATATTTCTATGTTTTTGTGTTTCTTCTCTTTTCTCTATTCCTACTATTTTTAGATTTGGCCTTTTTATGCCATCTCATATTTCCTAAATGTTTTATGCTGGAGATTTTAGATTTTTACATTTGCTTTGAATGTAGTATCAATTTCTCCTATTGTGCCCTCAATGCCTGAGATTCTCTTTTCCATCTCTTGTATTCTGTTGGTGAGGTTGCCTCTGTGGTTCCTGTTTGTGTTTCTAAGATTTTTCATTTCCAGACTTCCCTCAGTTCAGTTTTTTTTTCATTGATTCTACTTCCATTTCAGGTCGTGAACACATTTATTCCTTTCTTTCCAATGCTGGTTTGCATTCTCATAGATTTCTTTAATTCCTTTTCAAAGTACTTCTATAATATTCAGATTTGGCATTTTAAGGTTTTTGTTACACTGGTATTTAGGAATCTGAAATTGAGAAATGTATAATTCTAGCTGCTGCTATCTGGTCTTGTTCTTATTTATAATAATAATTATTTATTATTATTATTAGTAGTAGTAGTAGTAGTAGCAGTAGTAGTAGTAGTAGTAGTAGTAGTAGTAGTAGTAGTAGTAGTTCCTTGCCTCTATTCCCCTCTGGCTCTTAGATGTATATTGGCCATGTTTTGCCTGTTATGGAAATCTGGGACTCAGCTTTCTGCAGCATCTGGGGTTCAAGGTATAAATGCATTTCTAGGAATTGGGAGATGACACTTAGGAACAGGAGTTTTCTAGGAGAGGTGGGGCTGAGGGTGTCCACAGAAAGGAGAAATGCAGTGTGTGTATTCCACCAGGATCAGCTTAGTTTTCTGGGAATGATCTCAGAGGGTGAAGAGATGCTACAACAGACAGTGGACCTCAGGACTTGGCATAAGACTGAGCAATTAGACTGCTGGAAGAAAAGAAGAGAGAGCGAAGATCTAAAGGACACCATTAGGTTACATCTTTCCATGCCTAGAGTGGCCTGTGGGTTCTCTGAAAATGCCTCCTGGATCTGGGAACTAGGATAAAGCAATGAGTGGAAAATAACTTTCAAAATGAAAAACAAACAAACAAACCAACACAACAAGGACAACAACAACAACAACAAAAAACTTCTACATCATATAGTATGTGTTTAGAAATTAAGAGAGGGATAAGTAAATAATTTGAGCCTGGACTCTCTGAGATAAGAAGTCACTTTGTTCTTTGCAGTGGATTTCTTTTGTAAGCAGATTTATTCATATTCTCTTCTATTGCCCACTAAAATTAATTCGTATGCATTTTCATAGAATTTACCAGTTACATTTTTTATCTGTAAAATAGATTTAATAATATACACTGTTAAAAGTTAACTGCTTGTTGGTTTATTTCTTTTATTTTGTGTATGGGTGTTTTTCTGCATGTATGTCTGTATAGCGTTTGGGTTCAGCGTCTGCAGGCCTGAGACTGGAGTTACAGAAGTTTGTGATCTCAATATGGCTGCTCAGATTCAAACTCTGTTTCTTTGGAAGAGAAGCCAGTGCTCTTAATTGCTGGGCTATCACTTCAGACCTTGATATGTTCTTTCATTTCAACACATGAAACTGAGTGGCTAATCTTCTATATGCTAGGAAAGAACTCTACAACTCAGCTTTATTCTTAGCCCTTTCTTCTCTTTCACATAATATTTTTTATTAACTTTTAAAATACTTTTAGAATGCTGTCATTGAGTGTTGAATATTTTAAAGTTCATGCCAAGAACTCCATTTAATATATAATTTATATGCAATAGAACCCAAAATTTTGTTGTTTAGTTCTGCACGGTAGAACTATAATCATTGTACATAATAATGTCACAACTGATAATATCTAAATGACAGAAATGTCTCCTCCTCATCTCCCAAATGAGATTGTCTTATCAAATCACTTTGTATGGTGCCACTCACACATACATGCATTTCATCATATTATATTTACAATGTCAATATAATGTGAATATGGAGCAGTATAGTTTTACAGAAAGGGTAACTAATGTAAAAGGAGGTCCTAGTGGCAGGCCCTAACCCAGTATAACATGTACTCATGATCATTAATACTGGCTTAATTGGTAGTCCATGATCTCTTCAATTTTTTACTCATTTATTATTGGATTGCTTTCCTAGTTGTTGGGTATTGAGAGTGTTATATGTTACAAGATAATTTGATCACATGAGAGACTTGCCGACACCCCTTCTCACAGTGGCTTTTTTCTCTATTTTACATCTGTGTTTATAATAGGATAAACATGCAGTTCAGTGTGTCATTTTCCTTCATGGTTTGGTTTTTAGCTAAGAATGCAAAGGTAATTCTATGTTTCTATATAAGTTGATAGTTGCCAGTGAAGTAATATTTAGGTGATATGTACAGAGATATCTGAGTTCCATTGCATTGGAGACAAACATCTAGTAGTTCTAGAACTGTCTCTCAGACATTGTGTTTAACCAGTGAGCTGCCATCTTTGTAACTTTCTCAACAAGCAGGCATCCACATTTGATATTTCTAGATTCTTACTTATTTTATGGATTTCCCACCTCCATTTATCCATTGCTACAGTCCTGTGTAGCAAAGTTACCATACTGAGGAACTGTAGGAGAAATGTTTCCTTGAACTTGGCAACTTTAAACAAATAGTCATGGTTACTATAATTTTCTACTTTCCTCTATATATTTTAAAAACAATTTGTGCATGTTTATAATTCTATTGGACATTTAAATAATTATGGATTTGCTTTGGACTGAGAAGTGTGAATATTGAGCTTTCCAAACTATGAACACCAGAAATATTTCTATTTATTAAGTTATTTAGGCATTACAACATTGTTTCCAGCTGTTAAAATAGCAATTCTGACTATTTAGGTAATTTATGCATAGTACTGAAGAGTTCTTTAATAGAATAGTCAGGACATGTTTATGTCTATTGTTGTTATCAAAAATAGAAACCATTTTCTCTCAAATGTAGGTACTGTTTTTCCTGCATTGTCAATGTGGCTTCAAGTTTCAGAATGAACTTATGCAAAGATTCAGCTTTCACTTTCTGTACTCAATTCAGTTTTAAAGAGATAATAAGCCTGACGTGGTTCCATACATTATTATAGTTTTGTCGTTAATTTTTATATGTCGTTCATTGTTCAGGTTAACAAAATTCTCAGTTTTATTAGCTTGCAGAGAACTTTTGAGTAGAATGATTGTTAAAATACGTCAAGTTTATTTGTCTATTAATTTTGTGAAGTACATTTACTAGACTTTGGATTCTCTTTTCTTTTTATATTGATTTTATTTATAGTCAAGAATGGCATCCACAAGTGATCTACTGACACTATCTCTATCCTACCTCTCCCACTCCAACTCTTCCCATTCTTCTATATGCGAGGCACCCACAAGTGATCTACTGACGCTATCTCTATCCTACCTCTCCCACTCCAACTCTTCCCATTCTTCTATATGCTAGGCATCCACAAGTGATCTACTGACGCTATCTCTATCCTACCTCTCCCACTCCAACTCTTCCCATTCTTCTATATGCTAGGCATCCACAAGTGATCTACTGACGCTATCTCTATCCTACCTCTCCCACTCCAACTCTTCCCATTCTTCTATATGCTAGGCATTCACAAGTGATCTACTGACGCTATCTCTATCCTACCTCTCCCACTCCAACTCTTCCCATTCTTCCATGCACCTTCTCTTCAATTCATGATCTCTTCCTTAATTATTATTGTCACATATAAACATAAATGTATATGTATATATAAATAAAACTCTCTCAATACACTTAGAGTTGCTCGTATGTATAGTTCTAATAACTTGGAGTTGCATAAACTATAAGGGCCTCATCACTAGAGAAGACTAATTCTCCTTTTCTTAATAGCTAGTAATTGCTGATCTTTCTTCATGTAAGATATGGCCTTGTGATGTCTATTGACACTACATGCAGCAGATGTTCATGTACTCTCATCCTCAGATCACCCCTATGCCCCACAATATACCGTGATCCTTGTTTGTAGGGATTATATTATGTATTTAACATTTGAAAATGGGCATTCCACAGTCAGTTGTTCTATGCATTTTTGACAAGTTATATATTTCTGTGATGGTCATTGTCTGCTTCAAAAAGAGGCTTATTTGATGAAATGTAAGAGCTAAACTTATCTGTGTAAAGGGATAATTATTTAGAAAATGGATACAAACTATATTATTTCAAGAAAGTAGAAATATTAGGCTTTCCTCTTGAGTCCTTAATCTTGTCAATCACTGGTAGTTGATTAGGTATTACAATAATAGGCACGAATTGCCTACTATTCAGTGTTCATTAAATCCAATAGACAACTGTTGGTTACTCTCATTGTATAAAAAACATTATTGCCCTGTTGACATATCTGGCTATGCTGATCATTTTTTTTTTTTTTTTGGTTCATAGGCTTTACAACTGGGCAAGACTATTCATTTATTTTCTTCCTTGGGATCTTCCATAGTGCCTTCAGATACTATGAAATTTAGTCCCCAGAGAGGAAAACTTCCAGTGAATTTCAGATTGATACCTACAAGTCTTGTGCCTAGAGTGTATAGAATCTTTAGCAATAACATATCTTCTAGTTCTAAAAGGCACCTGAGGTTAATGACAATAGCCTATATTATTTTGGAGCCTCTTAAACTTCTAACCAACAACTCAAAATGAAGTTTCTCATGTCTGATACCATGGAGGGTTAGAGAGTCTATAGTTTTTGAAGAGTATAATGTTATCCCAAATGTCATAGATTCACTCAAAGTATTGATATATGTATCAATATATCAATAAGTATATGTAATATATATTTTAATTAAAAATAAGCTATTATATTTCCTTATGGCTCTTTGTCTTAGATATGATTCTGTTGCTACATGAGACATCAAGACCAAGGTAAGTCTTATAAAAAGAAAGCATTTAACTGGGGGTTTGCTTACAATTTCAGAGGGTTAGTCTATTATCATGGTGAAAGCAGACAGGCATGGTACTAGAATAGTAGCCGAGACATTTACATCCTCATTCATAGTTAGTTCGCTGACTTATAATTATGACGCTTTAAAAACAAGAATTATGCTTGTCATAAGTGCTGCAGTCCGTACCCATTCTACTGCTGTCCTCAGACACACTGCCTTTCTTCTTATTGAGTGATTTTTTTTCAACAAAGAAACCTAGTCCTCTGTTTTCTGTTACTTTTCTGTGTAAACTGTTATATTCTAATGTTGATCTAATTATAGTTTCAATGGTCCATCCCTTCTTTACACACAAGTAAATGTTTCATCTTCGTTACATATGTACATATAGTTATCATGTTAAAATTATAGTTTAAATGATCTTACTAATCAAGAAAACATTGTAACTGAAAATCACATTTGGCATTTCTTTTTTTTAATTGGTTATTTTATTTATTTACATTTCAAAAGTCATCTGTTTTTCCAGTTCCCCCCCCTCAAACCCCCCATCCCATTCCCTACTCTCCCTGCTTCTATGAAGGTGTTCCTCCACCCACCCACCCACTCCTGCCTCACCGCACTAGCTTTTCCCTACACTGGGATATTGGGCCTTCACAGCACCAAGGGCCTCCCTTCCCATCGTGTAGTCGATCTGCGACCCTGTTCCTTATGGTGTCTAGCTGTGATTACAAGACAGTAGTGAATTTATCTCTTCTCAAATTGTATGAATATAAACTTACATGTGAATGGATTTTAAGTTGTACTTTAACATGTTATTAAAACCATTGATTTGCTAAGACAAAATCTTTAATTTTTAATCCTAAAGATAAAACCAGAGCCTTTTGCCTACTAGAAAAGCCATCTACTATCAAGCTAAATTACCAATGTAGCTAGTATAACAAACAAATACTTAGAAGTACTATTTTAAAGATCACCAGTCTCTTTTATTAAGCACACACAATGCCTTGCTATAAAAGATGGTTGAGATGTTCTTTTTTCACTATTTAAAGTGATTGCACATTGAACTAATTACTTTGAAAAATATAGGCATACTTGTTTTCCATTTCACTGGATGAATTTCTACTGATTCCCAGTCTTTGCTAAGGATAATGCCTTCATCTGCTCTATTCCTGTGATAGTGGCAAACCCATGATGGCTCTCTTGGAGGTTGTGCCTGAGTGGTTTAACTGTTTGGTGGACTGACATATTTGTAGAAATTGGAGAGTAAAGAACAGGAAATCCATTCCAAATCTACATCTCTCCTTGCTGCCATTAGTGCTGCTGACCTAGTTTCTTCTACTCTTCAGTCAAAGCGATCATTGATTTGACCTGTCAAGTCTAACTCTCAGTGAGGCGTGTCTCACAAAAGCAGGAAATTCACAAGACTTTGTCTGCTGCTCTTCCCTGTGTGCAAAGGCCCTAAGAAATGAAGGATAAAAAAAGCATGTGGAAAATCGCCCCCTCAGCTGCTTCCACTGGGGACAGGTACGACCTTCTTCCTTCCTGTTCTGTGCTTCTTCATTGTTCTGATCATTTAGAGAGATCAGACATTGAAAATTACTTCCGTTCTTGCACAGTGTGCTCTTGAACTGTGAGTCCCCTTGCTTAACCTGAGCTATTCCTAAGAAGTCTCAAATCTGTCCCAACTCAGATTTCCAGTAATTCATCATATCACAAAGTGCGGTCTCCTTCATGCTTGTTCATGAGGTTATTGCTGGCTGTTTTCCCATGCAATGGTGACCAATGGGAGAACCTTTTTTTTCTGGCTAGATTTCTGAAACATGATGAATAAGCCAAATCAGTTTGTTTGTTTGTGCATTTATGGTATACAGCAAAAAACTTTAAATTGCATTAAAAGAAAATTTTCATCAAATTGCCATATTCATTCATGAAATCAAGGTCAGAGAAAAATAAACTTCATTTCCATCTACATTACCACTACAGAGTAAGTCATTCCCTAGACAGCTGACTATGTGAGTCAGCAATGTTCCCAGACCGCAGCCCCTGGAGAAATACAACTATGAAAACAGGTTCACAAGCAGATAGGGCAAAAATTGTTTCTCTTTGTAAGGAAAAGTGAACTTGTGAATGGGAATCTCTGGCATTCATTGCCACCCCTTCTCATGCATACCACTTCATGGCAGCAGCAGCAATCTGGGGTCCCCTTAAGCAATGTTGGTTTTAGCAATGTTATAGCATGAGCTGCTGACATTTTTTTTTAACATTTTAATAACTACAATACATCTTGATTTCTTACTGCCCAGAAGCCCAAGATGTCTGATGAAATTCTGCCTCTAGCTCCTTCTGGGTGGCAGAAAGGTGTGAAAACCGTCCCACCCCCAGCTTCCTCTGCCTTCTGGTGCCTAATTAGGTGCTTATCCTCACACCTTAAAACATACTGTCTGTATATGACATAATTCCAAGATGTGGTTTCTCAAACTTCTCGAAACTTCTCCCTAAGTAAGGACATATAATCAGTCTTGTCAGTATGAACATAACCGGGCTTACTATTCATTCAGAAAAGAAACAAACCTCCATTGTTTTCATATGGTTTGTTACTTTTCCAAGATATTGACACTTTCCTCATAGCATTTGCCTGTTAATCAGTTTTTACTTCACAATTTTAATCATTCTAATTGTATATTTTTGCATATGTTCTGAAAAAGTTTATTCATTATGAAGGTGAAAGGTTACCCCATAGGTTCATATAATTAAACTATTCATTTGGACCCCAGCTAATGGGACCATTAAGTAGATTGCTAAAGCTTTAGAAGATCGAATTAAAAGGAGGAAGTGATTAAAAAAAAAACTGCATGGTGCTGGGACAGAGAGAGACAGGTTGATCAATGGAATAGAATTGAAGACCCAGAAATAAAACCACACACTTACAAACATTTGATCTCTGACAAAGACGCCAAAAATATACAATGGAAAAAAAAAAAGCATGGTGCTGGTTTAACTGACTGTCTGTATGTAGAAAATGAAAATAGAGCCATATTTATCACCATTGTACGAAGCTCAAGTCCCCGTGGATCAAGGACCTCAACATAAAGAGACACTGAATCTAATAGAAGAGAAAGTGGGAAAGAGCCTTGAACTCATTGGCACAGGAGAAAATTTCCTAAACAGAACTCCAATGGCTCAGGCTTTAAGAACAAGAATTGATAAACGGGATCTCATAAAACTAGAAAGCTTCTGTAAGGCATAGTCAATAGGACAATCAGCAACCTACAGATTGGGGAAAAAATCTTCACTAACTCCACATCCAATAGAGGCATAATATCTAAAATATATAAAGAACTCAAGAAGCTAACCACCAAGAAACCAAAAAACTCAATCCAAAAATTGCGTATAGAACTAAACAGAGAATTCACAACAGAATAATCTCGAATGGCTGAGAAGCACTTAAAGAAATGTTCAAAGTCCTTAGTAATCAGAGAAATGCAAATCAATATGACCCTGAGATTCCACCTCACACCAACCAGAATGGCTAAGATCAAAACCTCAGGTGACAGCACATGTTGGTGAGTATGTGGAGAAAGAGGAACACTCCTCCATTTCAGGTAGGATTGCAAACTGGTACAACCACTCAGGAAATCAATCTGGAAGCTCTTCACCTAATTGGATATAGATACCACTCCTGGGAATATACTGAAAAGATGCCCAACCATGCCACAAGGAGTTCCACTATGTTCATAGTGGCCTTGTTTGTGTAGCCAGAATCTGAAAACAACCCAGATGTCCCAGGACAGAAGAATGGATACAGAAAATGTGGTTTATTTACACAATGGAATACTACTCAGCTATTAAGAATGAGGACATCCTGAGTTTTGCAGGCAAATGGTTAGAACTAGAAAATATCATCCCAAGTGAGATAACTCAGACCTAAAAGTACATGCATGGTATGTACTCACTAATAAGTGGATATTAGTCCAAAATGTACAGAATACCCAGAATACAGCCCATGCAACTCCAAAGGGTTAATAAGCCAAAGACCTAAGGGAGGATGCTTCAATACCACTTGGGAGGGGGAGGGAGAGAGGAACCTGTGTGGGAAAGGGGACAGGGAGGCAAAGAGGATAATATTATCATGTATTGAGTTGGAGAAAAGGACTGAAGCCCTGAGGGTCAGCAAAAAGAATGGAAACAGGCAATCTTGAGAGGTAGACCAGAGGTGAGAGACCAGAGGTGAGAGACTCTCAGGACTCAAAGGGAGGGATCCAGGATGAAATGCCCTACAGTGGGGAGAGGGAACATGTAGAGCCTACCTCCAGCACGAAGACAGGGCATCAAGTGAGGGAAGGGTTTGCTATCCCGCAGTCAAACACTCTGATCCATAATTGTTTCTGTTTGAAAGAACTGCAGGGACAGAAATGGGGAAGAGCTTGAGGAAAAGGAGGTTCAGCAGCGACAAGCCCAAAGTGGGATTCAGCTCTAGGAGAAGCTCCAAGGCCTGACACTATTACTGAGGCTATGAAGTGCTTACAAAAAGGGGCCTATCATGACTCCTCCCGAAAGACCCAACAAGCAGCTAAAAGAGTCAGATGCAGATATTTAAACCCAACCAGTGGACAGAAGCTGGTGACACCTATGGTTGAATTAGGGAAAACCTGGAAGAATCTAAGGAGGGTAACCCTGTAGGAGGATCAGCAGTCTCATTTAACAAGGATCCTCCAGATCTCTCAGACACTGGACCACCAACCAGGCAGCATACACCAGCTGATATGAGGCCCCCAACTCATATACAGCAGAGGACTGCAGGGTCTGGGTTCAGTCAGAGAAGATGAATGTAACCCTCAAGAGACTGGAGGCCCCAGGGAGTGGAAAGGTCATGTGGGGTGTGGGTTTGGGGGGGAAGTGGGGACATTCTCGTGGAGATGGGACTGGGGAGGTTTGGGATGTGGAACAGTCGGAGGGTAGACCAGGAGGGGATAAAATCTGGAGTGTAAGAAAAAAGATTAAATAAAATTTAAAGTGAATTAAAAAGAAAGTTTAAAAATTGAGGAAGTGGACTGCTGACGGAAGAGAGAAGGTTGATATAAGCACGTTTATGGTTCTATCTCTCTGGGCTCTCAGACCCCCGAGTCATGAACGTACTGTAGTACAACCTCCTGCTGCAAGCACAGTGCTATTTCTTTAGCTTTCATCCCTGCCCTACAGTGGTGGACGATATATCCTGAGCCCTGAGTCAATATAAAGCTTCCTTTCCTTTGGCTTGTTCAGTCAGCCATTTGGTCACAGTGACAAGAAGAATTATACCGAAAATTGTACCAGGGAAGGGGGTCATTGTTTTGGTAAATCTGTCTGGTTTACAGTCCTTCAAAATTAGTTACTGAGAGCATCATGAAGGATTTTAAAATTATAAAAAAGCCATAGAAGGCCATCAGCAAAGCTTGACTCAATTCAGCACAATGTTCCACATGTGGTGTGGTCACTGTTAAATACTATTCGCCAGATTTACTGTGCAAGATCATGAAGTTCAGTAGAAAGAGATGAAAAATGTAAAGTTTGGAGAAAAGGAGTGGGCAATTCTGTTAAGAGTTCAAAAGATTAGAGTGTTGCTTTAAATGAAGACAATGAAGGCAAAAGTCAAAAGAATGGAGAAAGAAACAAAAACTCCATTAGGAACTGGGCTAGACATCATTCACATTACACTCTGCTCAAGAATATGGCTCTATTCTTCTCATGTCCTGAAATTTTTAATGAAAGTGAATTCAAACATATTTTACTATTAATTACTGGAGGACATTTCAATTCAGCATAATACCCAACATGTGGTGTGGTTAGTGCTAACTGCCTTTAGCCAGATTTATAGTGTGAGATCATGGAGTACAGTAGAAAGATATGAAAAGCGTAAAGTTAGGACAAAGTGGGTGCTTTTCACACAATTAAAGTTGCAAGCAAGACCAGTGAGGATGAAGTAGCTAGAGTATCATGGATTTAAAACCGTCAAAGCAAAACATAATTTTTTAAAGGACAGTTTCAAAGTGCCTGACTGTAAACTTCAAACATTCATATGTCCATGGCATAAAACTGAAAATTTGAAAGAGGAATCTTTGAAAAGATACAGGCGTCATGGCCCTGCATTCAAGTGCAACCACTACGAAAGATTTTTACTTCATGGTGAGCCATGAAGGGACTCAGGAAGTGTCAGAAGCCCAAGAGGCTCGGGCTTCATTTCAGTATGGCAGAGGAATTTTCCACATGATTTTGTTTTTGTCGGCATGTAGAAAGCAAGTTACAGTGGTTGAGAGGCTTGATCAGATTCAAAATAAAATAGACAGTGAGCAGAGGAGATATGTAGCATGCTGGGGTTTGTCTGGAAAGAGATAATGAGAGCCTGGTGGCTGATGCAGGGATGGTTGATCTTGGCTGCAACGGAGACCCCAAATTGAAGGCAATTGCAACAGTGTGTAACACTTGACAAAGTAAGCTGTCTGGACAGAATGGATCTGATCACAGGGAAAGGCCATATATGCTACAAAGCAGTTTTGTAAGAGCATAGAAACCAAGGATCCAGCAGAACAAATGGTGCTAGTGTTGTTCTCAGATACTGAAAATAAAGATTTAAGGTTCAGTCTACTCTGGTTTGGATCTTGTTTTCGCTTAACCTTTTGTTCTTCTGCCCAATTCTTTAGGAGTAATGGAAATGTTATTCTGTGCCACTATAGGTTAGAAATATGCCATTAGATTTTAATTTTAGGGGGTCTAAAATTGTTTGCCTCGAGTATCTAGAAAATATACTGAGCTTTGAACTTTGAACTTTTGAACAGTGTTGGGACTGTTAAAGAAAATAGGGATGTTTTTCAACTAAACTGAAAGCATTCTGCCTTATGAGATGGCTAGGCCACAATGTCATGGTTGGGTGAGAAGTGTCCCACATAAGCTCATGGATTTGATCAATTAGTTCACAGCAGGAGAACAGTTTTTAAACATTGTGGAAATTTTTAGCATTTTTCCTGTAGCTAGCTAGCTACAGGAAATGAGTCCCTGACTGGCAGGTCTTAAGGAGCATTGCTTAGAATCTCTCCTGTTCTATAGTTGCCCTGATCCGTAGAGATACTAAACGATTTTCACCGCATGACCACCATAGACAAAGCTGCTTCAGCAACCATGTCTCCCTTCCATCATAGAAAACTTATCTCCTAAATTTGTGAGCCCGTGTTTGTCTCTCCTCCCTTAAACAGTTTCTGTCATGTGTTTTGTTCTAACTGTGGGAAAAGTAACTACCACCAAGGCCAAATTTTCATTAACTCTCCATTTAGAAAGATAAATACTGTATTTGTAAAAACAAACATTAAAGCTCAGAAATAACTGTGCTCCAATCTTACACACATTGAAAATAATATATATATATATATATAAAAGAAAATAAAAATATACTATAACCTCTGTGTTGTTAATAGATGTCTACATGATAATCTTGCACACAGAATGGAGAACAGCTAAATTAGTACTGTCACAGAACAGAGATGTCCATTCTCACCTCTATTGTCTGATAGGATGCTGACAGTTCTAGTAAGAACAATCTGCCCACAGGATGAAATAGGAAGACATGCTCATCACATTTTCTCCATCAGACAAATGCTTGGTGCAGCTTCTGCAAGGACATGTTTGCCTAGGCTCACAGGTTCAGAGGGTTTTGTTGATGGTCATTTGACTCCACAGTTTTGTTAAATACATGGAACTGTCATGGAAAGTCATGAGAACATGTGCTGAGGTGAAACTGCCACCTCCTGACAGTGACAAGAGGGAGAAATGACAGGAAGGAGCTTGGGCATTTTTAGTGAAGGGAGTGGAGGAGAAAGGAAAGAGAACACGTGGAAGGGACCTGATACTTTATATGTCCTTTAAAGACAAAATATAACTTTCCTCCATCTAGATTGAGCATTCCTCTAAGATTTTTGCCATTTCTCAAATGTGCTACCAGTTCAGGAAGAAGTCTTCAACTTGCAAGCCTATAGGAAACATTCCAGATTGAAACGAAAACAGTAACGAATTGTAGATGGGATTATATGAGCCAAAGGCACCATAAAATAGCTATTGGAACTCACAAGTCTGTTAAACTTATAAGATAAAATCAACATGAAAAAAATTAATGAGTTTAGACAACAATAACTAATATGTAAAAAGGAAGCCATGAAAGTAATCCCATACATAGTAACTTCAGAAAAAACAAAAACAAAAAAAATCTAATAAACAGAGAAGTAAGTTTAACCAGAGAGGGAAAGAGTCGATACAATAAAAACCAGAATGAAGAACAAATCTGAAAAACAAATGCACACAGTTGATTGTTCATATTGGTTATTGAAAGAATTTTTAGAGTAAAATATGCACACTACCTCAAACAATTATGATCCGAAGCACTCTCAATAAAATTACCAGTGATGTTCTCTACTGAACTAGAAAAATACCAACCCAAAATTTTATGACCAAACACAAAGCTCCCATGTAGCTAAAGTAATCCTGAACAAAAATAAACAAACTTAAACATGTTAAAATGAATGATTTCAAGACATTCTATAAAACTACCCCAACCAAAAAAAGTGGTGTTTTCATGAGAAGAGACAGAGAGAAGTGGGGCAGAATAGAGATCTTTTGTGTCAGATTATATTAGTACAATTTTGGAATGTGTTGGGTGTTTTAGAAAATGTTATCAGAGTGACTTACCTGATCTTCATTTTAAAAAAAATCAGAATTTTTTGAAGTGGTTCTAAATATGTCTTCCACAATGTACAACATATTATGTGAGGCTGTAATTTTATCAATAGTTATAAAATCAGATTTTCCATTACCTCTGAAAAATATTAATGTTCCTCTACATCTGCAAGGTCAAATATTCAGCCAAGATTTAATTTTTAATGTGAAAATAAACAAGCATATTCATATCATTATCCTGAAAATCTTATCTCATATTCAATATGCTATAACTTTTATATATACCAGAAAATTGTTTTTTAAGTAAATATATGATTTCTTGTCAGTAACTGTTAGCATTGGGGCCTATTTTATATAACTGTACAGGCTAAATTGTCATAAAAATTGCTAGGAGCAAAAAGAGCTGCTAGTGTAAATAATTAGAGAAATGTTATCGATATTACATAAATAAATAAAAATTTAGTGAAAATGTTTCAATTACAATCAGAAAGACAAGAGTCAGAAATACCATTGCACATTTCCAATACCATCATCCAGGAGACATAAATCATAAGAATCTCAAACTTGAAGCCAGTCTGAACTGCATTTTAAATCCTGTTGCATAAACCCCACATGAAACATAACAAAACAAAACCAAATGCAAATGAGAAAATAATATTTCTGGTAAGACAAAATACAAGTAGCCAAGAAATATATGGAACCTGGCTTAATGTTATCAGTCATGTACTAAATTCATATCAAAACCAGTGAGATATTACCAGTAAGCCCAACTCTTATTCAAAATATAATAATAAATGCATTTAAGCTATTGACAGACTCCTTATCTAATATTAAAAGTATAAGTTAATATAACCATGATGAAGAATATAGAAATTGCTTGAAAGTCCTAAATACAAGTCTACTGCTTTATCAAGCTATTCTTCTGTTTGAGGGAAATGAAATTTAAACAGCAATGACACCCTTGCCTTTTTGTGTAAGTATTTATTGTAATACTAATCACTGCAGCCATGATATAGAATCAGACTGTGTGCCTGTCAGTTGATGACTATATAATAACATATATGTTCACAATGGATGCTCCTCAGCCACACAGAGAGTAGAATCCTATCATCCTGTTATTTGTAGGAAAAGGGATGGAAGAGGCATACTATATATTGTGTGAATTAAGTCAGACAGAGAAATCAAATATACAAACAAATTACCTTTTATATCAGAACCTTAAGCCTATCCATATGAATGTATACTAGTATTTACCATGATTGGGCCAATAAACCCAACAGAGAGTCAAGAGAGATGAATTAGTAGGTACTCAAACACAGAAGACAATTATAAACTCTAGTCTTCTCCAGCAATGTGGAGTGAGTTCAGTGTCCTGTGGCTTACTTTATGTTGTGTGACGAACTAGAAAGTAAGGGCTCCAAAGTTCCAGATGGGAAGAAATGATACGGAGAAAAGAGATGCTGAAAAGACTAGAACTGCATCAACACTAGAGAGTCACAGTTGGAGAGAATGGAAGTTGTATCCACGTGGTAAATATCAGACTGTTTCCCCTAAACACGGGAGATTACTACATGATATTCACAAGTAATAATTAAAGTGCCCCTGGAAACAAAATGGATAGGTATGTTATCATCAAATTTAGCAAATAGAAAGGAAGATGTACCCTCTTATACTAGTTTTATTTTGATAACACATTGAAATAATTAATGAAATCAAAGTGCCTCATCATATACTCATCAGGCACTCATAACTAAGAGATAAATAGCTACTGGATTATAAATACTTTCAAGTACTTCCAATGTATGTACATAGGCTAGCTTACACATGTGAACAATTTGTATGTTGGAAGCCTTCTACTTGAAAATATTTTCAAGAGTATCATGTTTTATGACATACGAGACAGAAGTGTCTCCTCTACCTATATCCAGTTTGCAGGAGCTTTGGCAACTGTCCTTAATACATTAAAATAGAAAAGAGAGGTAGTTGGGGTTTCTGACCATGTTTGTCACACATTTTATGTGGAGTCAGAGGCTCATTTCTGTCACGATGGATTTATTTTGCATGTTTGGAAATATGTGCCAGAATTTGAATGCCTTATACATTTTTTTTTTTGGAAAACAGCCATTATAAGGCATACACTGACCTTTTGGTGTTTATTTTCATTGGTTAATGGCAACACCTTTACAGCACAGTCAAATTGTAAACACAGGGAGGAAACTAAATACATAAAGGTCAGCAAACTTCAGAGACACGATTTATGAAACACCATACCTATACTGTGAACAAAAAGAACAAAATGACATTTTTTGTTTTTTAAATATATGTGTGAAGTTGGAAATCCTTGTAAATAACCCAAAACATAAACCATTGAATATTTTAATTTTGTTGCAAATAGAGTGTGTATAATATTTTATAGAAAGTTATGTTTCTTCACTGAATAGTTTTCAAGTTATTACTTTAAAGGTTAATAGCACTAGATTTAGATATAGCTGTGATACGGTACTAGAAAACTGTGTGGTTTGAGGATTTGTCTTTTTTTTACTATTATTATTCCTGGTACAGTCATGGGCTAAGAAATATTAAATATTAAATATTTGTTTACCTCAACTGACATCTCAAAGGTACAATGGAATAAACAATATAAATAAACTTTCAAGAAAAGTAGCTGCATAATATATAAAATAACTGGTTGGAATTAACAGCTCTTACATGACACTATGGGAAACAGGAAAAGTTCTTGGTTTAAAATAGTACTTTGAGATCTAACTAGGGGAAAACAACTGAAAAATGGGTATTACAACTGACATGAACAATTGAGCCTAATACTCAGTTGCGTCTCATAGTACAAGTTCTTTATTGCTTTACAAAAAAACTGACGCTGTAACAAGGAGAGCAAAGAAAATCTAAGTTAGAATTTCTTCATTAACAGAAGCCCAAGAATTGAGGAGAAATACAGACTACAAAGCAGTCACCATGCTTAACAACTGTAAACTTGAAAACTGTATGGCTCAACGTGTTTTAACATAGACTCTGAGGAGCTGGCCCTTCATGCTGTAAAATGTAGAAACTGCCATGGCTAGCCAGGTGTGCATAGTTTTTCTACTGTATTAGTCATGAGAGAGGTTGGTGGTAAGGTAGAAGTAGACTTCTGTATTTACATACTCAGCTCTGTAGGGGATACATCATGGATGTATACGTTACCATGGATGTATAGTGAGCAGTACAGACCAGACTCAGGGATTTAGCTACACCTTACTCTCCCCACTGCTGTGGCATCTCCTCCAGTAGAGTGTATACAGGACAGAATTCTCTGGAGTGACATAATTTTCTATTCATGATTAGCATGCCTTTATCTCTTGCCCTTGTACTTGCTGTGGCAATAACAAATGTTGCTGTGGTTTGGGTAGCGATGTGAGGATCTCTTAGGGTGTTATGTGTTGAGATTAAACCTCACTGTGGCATAGTAAGGGAGTAATAACTAATCTGATTTGGTATTAATCAGTGGGTCTTTGGAAATATGCTCTGGATTAAACTTATCTGAGTGGAGTTTCCATGACTGAACCTCAGTGGTTTAATACCAAGAGAAAGACCAAAAGATACACAGGAGTAATCCTTGTTCTTATAAAGTCTTAGGTAAAGTGTTGAGGCCTAGGAAATTGTTACCTGGTTAATTTGCTATTTTGTGCTATTACTAATATTTTAAGGAAATGTTCTCATCTGCTGTTACTACTGTTACTAGGATGTTCTGGGCTTTGGTGGACTTGCAAACCAATCACAACGGGAGTCAGCTAGAACTGATTTGTATACTTAGCCACAACAAGCTTGGACACAAACCAACTACCCAGCATGACTTCCTACACCTGTGTATGAACTTTTTATGGTATTTACTTTTCTAAGCTACCCCTTGGATGGATCGCAACATAGGAGAGACACCTGCACCAATGTAAGAAACTATTTTGAATAAGACTTCTATTTTGAGTAGGGGTCAAGTAAAGTTTAAGTTTCCAAGACCTCCTTGGGAACTGACATCCTACTTGGCAAGTTAAGACATGAATATTAAACAAGGCACATCCTAGTTGGCAAGTTAAGATATGAATGTTAGGCAAGGCAAGAGCTGTGCCACAGTTGAGTACCCCAACCAACAGAAGCAAGATAAGTATACAACAAAGACCTGTTCCTAAGCAAGTCCTCTGTCCTTAAATGCTGATTGGTACAATAACTTAGCACAGATATTTGTAGATTTCAAGCTTAAAATGTCCTATAGAATCTTGATTCCACATCACAGTCAGCTCCCAAATTTGTCCTGTGGATATGATAGTTCAGTCTTTGAGTGGTATTCAATAAACTATCCCTATTTGACTGAGATTGATATCTGAGTGGTTTGTGCTGCACTAACCAGACCCCAAACATCCCTTTCTCAGTGGTGCTCTGTACTGATCCAGACTGTGCTAGCATGAATGCTGTCTTGGTTAATTTCTGTTGTTGTGATAAAACAAGGGCAGTTTAAGGAAGAGAGAATTAGTTTGGTTTATGATTCGATGAGCTAAGGGTCCATCACGGCAAGGTGGATGCAGGGCATCAGGTGGCAGATAGGCAGTCAGGAACAGCAAGAGATTACTTCAGTAAACTGAAACATGATTCAGAAATAACAGACTGGAAGTAGTGCCCTATTATCTACCATCAAAGCTATCCCTCAGTGAAGTACTTTCTCCAGCAAGGACAGAGCTTCCAAACGTTCCCAAATCTTGTACACTAGGATGTTGAGCCAGGAGAAGCACTCCATACTGTTTTGTGTTGGTTGCTCACCTCTAGGAAAGCAAGATTGAGAACCTAAACATAGACATGTCATTGAATACTAGGAGGAGAGAGGCTAAGCTGAGATGAAAGCCTGGTCTGTGCCAAAAACAAATATTCTCAAACTGCCCTGACAGTGTTTCAAAACTAAAAATATTAGCTAGACATAGTCGCTCATGCATCTACCCAGCACTTAGAAGGTTGAGGCCAGAGAATCAGGAGTTCAAGGGCAGCTTTGATTACATAGTGAGTCAAAACTAAATGGGCTCCAAGAGATCCAATCTCAAAAACAAACAAACAAAGCCCAGGAAAACAAACAAACAAACAAAATATGGTCCAAAAAGAAGTTATATGGGATCAAAAGAAAATCGGTGACTTTGTTTACCAAATAAATCATCAATTCATCAGTATTTTTTTTGTTGTTGTTGTGTTGTTTAAATTCTCTACAAATACAACTATATAGATTTCATTGAATAGTATTCAGAAAGCAGAATCCTATATGGTGTGTGTGTGTGTGTGTGTGTGTGTGTGTGTGTCTATGTGTTGTTTACTGGATACTAGCATTCTTTAATAAATGGAGTACAATTAGACAGCTACACTTGAAATGTAAGCTTAGAATAAAAAAAGAAAGCCACCACCATCTAAAAGAACACATGGCCAGTACAGCAAAGTGGAAGAAGGAATGTTAGATAAATATCAGTCAAAGCACTCATGGGCACTTAAAACAGAAATGCATAAAGGTTTTATTAAATCATAGATTTTGCCTGTGTCCTAAATTTTAATAAAATGAATCACTTATATGCAATATAATACATACAATAATTTTTGCTAGAGCTGGAGATTGAGCATAGGGCCTTCCTTACACACAATGAGCTCTATATCCAACCACACTTTTGCATTATAAAGGAGAAAACCACAAATATTCCTATTAACCATGTCAAAACCTCTTTTTAATCAGCATGCACCGGGCCAGGAGATGACTGTGGTGCCTTATTCTCTCTCTTATTTGCATTGTAATGACAGAAAACTCTGAGGTCTTCATCTGCCCACAATCCGCTCCTGATTTCTCAGCCACTCCAGGCAAAGGCAGATTCCACACGTCAGCCTTTCCTCTGATATTTACTGTCTTTCAAAGCCAACTGAATACTAACTCACTCAACCTCTCTCTGTTTGTCCCTGCTTCCTCTGGGGATTTTGGTAATAGATGCTGATGGCCTTGGCTGTCATTCATTCCCATGTGGGTCCCAGAGTCTTTTGTTGATTCCTCCTCTATTAACCTTCGAGCTTCAAACCAAAGTAAATTATTCCCTGAGCACACTTTCAGAGACAGGTTCCGAAGAGTTCTGCCGATGGTGGGAGCAAAGCCACCAGGGCCATTATGCTCTTCTCTTTCAGGAAACCACTAAAAGTCATGAGTGACATGGTTAAATGACCTTAGGCAGATGGTAGCACATGCCTTACACTACCTACTATTCAGGCAAAGTGCAGAGAGTCGTAAGTGCCAGGTTAACTTGCCATATACGCACAAGTGCTCTCTCCAAACAGGAAGGGAAAACAAGGATAGATGACAATTCACTTTCAAGAATCTTAAAACTGAAGCAACCTAATTTAGGGGAAAAAAATTAAATAGATACTGTATCGAACCGTTGAGCCAAAACAAAATAAAATGTAAAGCAAGCAGAGAAGCAAGAGAAAATGTTTTAACAAAAACTAGGGAAACTAGACAATGACACAATATTTTCAGCATGCTGAGGAAAAAATTATGCCAACATAAACTTCTCTAGCCAGTGAAATTATCCAGAACGAGAAGCACAGTAAAACGTATTTAGATAGATAATGACCCAGTAAATGTCTAACTAGAAGAATAGAAACACTAGAAATATAAAGGACAGCCACATGTAAGCAGAGACAGAGGTAATTCCAGACAGAGGTTCTGAACTCACAGGAAGCAATTGATTTCACTGGAAAAAAAAGTTGTTCTACACTGCTCCAAGAAACTTGAAAACACAAAATTAGTCCTGCATTTATTATCGAAGTCGTTTCTATGATTAACACATTATATATGCATGCACATGCATGGAGAGAGAAGGGTCCAGGATAGGGCAAGAGAAAGATTTCCAAAGCTGGTGAATTATCTTGTTAGTTCTTCTAAAAGGAAAACAATGAATACTACTGTGCATATACGGTGTTTTCAGGAACTAGGTATTTCCATGGACGTCTACGGTCCAAGGTTCTCACAGCAACAGTATTTATATCCAGATTCTCATATAGTACAATTTCAGACCTACAGGAAGGCAATAACATCATTTGCTTCATTAACAGACCAGGAAATGTCTCACCAAATAGCAAGTATGCACTGAGGTCTTCAGGACAGGACTATCTACTTCTGGTGCTAAGAATCAAACCCAGACCCTTGCACAAAGTGTCCAGTGTTTTAAGCACAAATTTCATAAGACCTTACGCTATGGGATAAGGATTCAATCTAGTACTTCAATTTGAAATTTGCTACCTGTTAGAGGTATTACAAGTGGCATCACATTCTGAAATATTATGTACTATAGCTTCAATATGTGTCACAGGAAACACAATTCAATTTATAAAAAACACTTCCACTATGTTAGTGTGCGTGTGTGTGTGTGTGTGTGTGTGTGTGTGTGTGTGTGCAAACACTATATGTAGCAGAAAAGAGAAAGAAAGATAATTCTTGTGATTCTCACAGAGGCCTGAAGTAATTCTTACAAAATAGAATACATTTTTCTACAAAAATGTTAGTATTTTCTCTTAGCATACTAACCTATGTAACTCTGTGCGTGCGTGTGTGTGTGTGTGTGTGTGTGTGTGTGTGTGTTTGTGTGTGTTAATTGTGGTGTGGAGTAGAGTAAAATTATAAAATAATATTTTTTAAACTTTAGAGTTGTGATACCTGATAAGTTGGAGTGAGTATGCTGCTACAGCAAACAACCTATTTGCTCAAGTGCACACCTCTAAGAAGCAAGAGGTAGTTTGTCTTAAAATATATCTGAAAGATGCATTTGTAGTCTCTCCCCAAGAGAACTAATGATACACATTTTTTGTTGTTTTACTAAAATTATTTTCAGAACATTTACTTACATTTCATTTTCACTTCAAAATTGTATAGTTTACCTAAAGAAATCTCCTGGTAATGGTGAACATTAGGATGACATTTGTGAAGTCATAAGACCTGTTACCATCTGGCATGCTCGAGGTTGTCATTCTAAATGGGGCAGGGTGAGCTCCTCTCAGAGTCACCCTATAATAGACCAAAACGTTAAGGGAATCTTCCATTTTAGCTGAGCACCCAAGGACATATTTCGCACAGCTGGACAGCAAAGTCAATCTGGAATAGTGACCAAGATCAGATTCTAAATGAGTTTTAAATACTTGACAGTGGAAGACAATGGAAAGTTTGCTTAATTGAAATTGCTAAACAGGAAACAATGCATAACCCTCTATCATAATGGAAGTCTCCCTTCCTTCAGCCCTTTGTCATTCCTCCTATTTTTAATGTCATTTAATGAAGGTACTCTGGTGGAGATGAAAGGACAATACTTGCTACACATTGGGCTGAGGGACATAAATCTCAGATCCCTGTCATCATAAAAAGAAATGTCAAGAGAAAAAGTCTAATTTAATGATGAAAGAAGATGATACCTGTATTCTTTGTAGAAAGAACATAGTGTTTTGTTGGTAGAGAAGTCAGTCATTAGTACTTCAAGTTCTTCCCATGATACTGGATCCAAAATCATCAACTCTTATATCAATGTAAATATAAATTAATACTATTGGGTCTGGAGAAATAGCTTAACTTTAACAATCAGTGGCTTCCAAAGGACCTCAGTTCAATTTCTAAAACCCATATGATTGCTCACAATCATCTATAACACCAAGTCCAGGAGATCCAACAACCTCTGCTGGCACCAGACATAATAATTAACTAGAAAATGAGAATATTGTTACTAATGTGGTCTTGGATTCACTTGAAAGATTATGGTTAGTAGAAACTCAATTTACTAAATGACTTTATGTTTTAGAACATATCTGCTCAGTTGTGTTTCCTCCATAGTTTTGTACATTAAGTTACAGTTCTATAATATCAGGACCATGATGTACAAGAATTTCTAAAGACACTCCTAGCCTCAAGTCAAAAATAGGAGGTAGGATGGGGAAAGTGCATTAATGCATATATATTTAAACAACAAAATCTGACCTCAAGCCCTGTGGTATTTGAACATTCTGCGTGGTTACAAAGACCTAGCTGGAAAGCTTAGGTCTTTTAGGATCTTAAATAAAAATCACTCCTGACTGATAACCCAAACCATGCACAGCAAACTGTTCAATATTTCATTGTCCTTTCTTGGAAAGTTGTTTAATTTTAATTACAGCCTACTATGTACAAGGTCTTATATGTGATCACTTCTGTCCAAGTAGATTTCTTTTGATTTGGTTTGGTGTTTTTTTTCTTTATTAGATATTTTCCTTATTTACATTTCAAATGTTGTCCCCTTTCCATGTTTCCCCTCCAAAAACCCCTATCCCATACCTCCTTCCCCTGCTCATCAACCCACCTACTCCAGCTTCCCTGACCTGGCATTCCTCTACACTGGGGCAATGAGCCTTCACAGGCCCAAGGGCCTCTTCTCTCCTTGATGTCTGACCAGACCATCCTCTGCTACCCATGTGGCTGAAGCCATGGGTCCTTCCTTAGGTACTCTGTGGTTGGTGGTTTTGTCCCTGGGAGCTCTGGGAGCTCTGGTTGGTTCATATTGTTGTTCCTCCTATGGGGCTGCAAACCCCTTCAGCTCCTTGGGTCTTTTCTCTAACTCCTCCATTAGGGACCCTGTGCTCAGTCCAATGGTTGACTGAGAGCATTCCCCTCTATATTTGTCAGACACTGGCAGGGCCTCTTAGGAGACAGCTATATCAGTCTCCTGTCAGCACTTGTTGACATCCACAAGTGTCTGGCTTTGCTGGATGGATCCCCAGGTGGGGCAGTCTCTCAAGTAGATTTCTATACACTTGTACGCACAGTACTGCTAGCTGTCTTCATGCCAATGATTATGCAATAATGATATAGAAAATTAGTATAGTAGCTTTGAAGCGAGAATGAAGAAATGTTCACTTTTGAACGAACTGTGGGGAAGTTCCAATTTGGCCCTGAGCAGTGAGATGCTTCTGCATTGAGGGATTTGCCTCAGCCAGCTCCTGCCTCACCAGCCCTTTGCAGATGCTTTGCTTCGCATCTCTAGGTGCTCCTCCCCTCCCTCCTCCCTTCTTTTGTACTCATGACTCACAGCAGCCACACACAAACTGCTCCTTTCCTTGTCACTAACTTGCTATAGCTTCCGGGCCAATTAAACATAGATGCTCAGCTAGGCTCTGACATTTCACTCTGGAGGAGCCATGTGAAGAACATTGTGTGCTTTTCAACGAATACTTCTCAGACGCTTGCCGTAGTTTCCCAAGAACCATTTGAAAGTTGATTAAAATTTGCCCTAGATATTCCTGTTTTGGTGACACGTTTTTATTGTTTTAAATCTAAGTTCATTTCTGCTTCAATCCTGCAGCGATATCCAGAGTTTAGTTTAGGATACAAATTCATAATACACTTATCCAATCCTTTTTGCATGGTAGTTTAGAAGAAGGGAGAAGGCACATTTTGAGCTGTAGATGAGTATCAGGTGTGGGGTTGGAAAACAGAGCTTTTGTGTGGGAACAAGATTAAAAGACTTAAAAAGTGTGATATCACCGCCTAGAGAGTAAATTGATTAACCCCCCCCTTTTTTTTACTTCAGTGTTCTTTTTACAGAAATCACAAGACTTTTGTAAATTGCCAGCCTGTGTTGCTGTGTTACATAAGCCAAATGCCAACAGAGCAGTGACCTTTCAAATTACTGGCACAACAGAGACAGAGATCAGAGAGCTCAAACACAAAGCAAACCCCGACAAGAAACCCTACAGACATGACTTCTGTGTCTGGTCAACCTAACATAACATGACACGGTGTAAAATGTGCTCCACTTTTTAGGGGGAACAGTCCACAAAGGTTTAACTGCTGTTGAAAATACAGGGCTGGAGAGTTGCAGCATTTGAGTTTATAGATAAAATGTTTTTCTAAATCTGCAAGAGCAGTAGTAAGAGTCCTTTGTAAAAAATGATTTTATTTATTTATTTTTTATTAATCCTTTTATTCATTTACATTTCAAATGATATCTCCCTTCCTGGTCACCCCTCCACAAAAACCCCATCCCATACCCTCTGCCCCTTCCCCTTTGCCTCTATGAGGGTGCTCCTCCACCCACTCACCCACTCCTGCCTCAGAATTTCTCTAGCATCCCCCTACACTGGGGCATCAAACCTCCACAGGACCAAGGGCCTCCCCTCCCATTGATGTCAGATAAGCCCATCCTCTGTTACATATGTAGCTGGAGACATGGGTCCCTTCATGTATACTCTTTGTTGGTTTCGTCCCTGGGAGCTCTGGGTGGTCTGGTTGGTTGATATTGTTCTTCCTACGAGGTTGCCATCCCCTTCATCTCCTTCAGTCCTTCCCCTAGCTCTTTCATTGGGGTCCCCATGCTCAGTCCAATAGTTGGCTGTATCTGCATCTTCATTGGTAAAACTGATTTTGATTCTGTTAATAAGGACATAGAAAGTGAATTGGAGTTGGGACTAGTAAGGGTAGAAGTGAAATTACAGATTCAGGAGAAGGGACATTATGTTGCAAACAAAAGGAACTGAGCAAGTTCTATGAAGAGATTTGACGGCTCATTTCAGTCCGTAGGGTGAGAAAAATTTTACCATGAGGAATTTGGATCAGAGTTCCAATTTTAAACCATCATGAGCCTCCATTCTTTCTCTATGGGAAAATAAAACTGCCAGTATCTTTTAAACAAAACTGGATTAGATTTTGGTATCAGACTAACATATCTCTTTATACACATACTTCCATTTATAATTTTCACAGTCATGTACACATATATGTAAAATTATTTCAGACAGTACACAAAATATATTATTTAGAACCTTTTATTAACCTTGGATTATTTTCCTCTACTTTTTTTTGTTTTCTCATCACAATTATTCAATTAACATTTTGATGCTTCTCTGCTCACTCTTATCATTAGTCTAAAATTACATATTTTCTGCATTTATGTTGAATGAAGGAATGAGATGACTTGCTGAGACTAAAACAACCTTAATAAGTATTTTCTCCTTATACATCTGCATGAAGAACTGTGAGAGAAAAAAATGACTACATAGAGATTTGGCATCACATAAAGTGTTTTAAATCATATTATTCTATTCTTAGGTTTGCAGTTTGTTCTTAATATGATGGATATTTCTCTCTCATGGCACATGCACTATACCTATGAGCCAGCCAAGCCACGCTAGATCTCACTGCAAGTGTCTGACAGGCTCTTGCAAAGGTGGTATGTTGCCATACAGTAAAATGAAAGCCGAGTCTATTGAGAGATTAATTCAGCAGCTGAAAGAAGTGCAGGAACTGTAGAGTCTATCCGCCAAAACACCCTGTAAGAAAGCCTCCCTAATGAGCTTCCTAAACCAATTAAACACAAGCAGGAAGCGTCAGTCATCAAGCTGACGATTTTCAGCTAATCGGCTGCCTGCACAAACTGCATGGCATTGGGGTAAGGAAGGACATTTTTTTTTTCCATTTGGTTCTCACTCTGTTGTCTTCCCAATTTTATGGATGTGTGGTCATGTGCAGTGCCCTGTGAAGGAGTGTGGTGCTTTAGAGTAGATAAACTGCTTTGCCAGGCATTTTTATTCATCAGAATAAAATGAGTTTTAATAGGCTTAAGTGATTTGCCTAAGGCAGACAATTAATGTGTGGCTGGCACTCAAAGCCATGTCCTTTCTTCTGTTCTAATTGTTCTATAAATATGTATGTGTTGGTTGAATTTCTACCATCTCTAATAGGGGATAAGTTAAAATCTTAAAACTTAATCACCTTAGCTTAGGTTGGGACGCCAGAGCTAAGGCATCCTGATCAGTAGATGCTGGGTTTTACCACATATGGGTTCCCGTCTTCTAAAGACGATTGGTACAGCAGGATCAGGTGCTCCTCTTACAATGATAATGAAGATAAAGTTAAACAGCCGCTACCGACTGCTTACACTGTGCTTTAAGTTTACCAAGTAACCCAAATAACACCCACTAGCAAATACATTTTTTGATTGTATATTTTGTTTAATACTGGCATTGTTTCTATAGTGCAATTATAGCAATCTTTAAGTTTACTCTTCATTACAAATATTTGTCTAGTTTTGTTTCAGATTTTTTTTCCTACTTTCTTGCACATGCACCCAGACACACTACAAAAAATTCATTCATAACACAGTAAGGGCAAACATTACTCATGTAAACATCTTCCATTGATTTCCCGTAATCTGATATAGATATAGATATAGATATAGATAGATAGATATAGATATAGAGATAGAGATAGATAGATATAGATATATAGATAGATAGATATAGAATAGATATTGGCTATTGAGTTACTGAAAAGAAAAACAAAACAAAAAATCTTTTACAAAATGGTATTCCACTTGAGCTTGTTCCCCAACCCACCTTTGTCCCTGGGTATAATGAAACAGTAATCTGACAAATTCCACTGTGTACACTAGCAATATGAACACTGATCCAATGCACCCTTTGTCTACTTGGTTATTATAATTACTCTTGATACTAAAGGAACTGCATAAATCATACCTGGTGGTTGCACACAATAGTTATGAAGTTACATTCATGATTCTTGGCTCCTTTCTTCAAACGTTTTTTTTTTTAATTCCCCTCCTGGTTTTTCTAGGTTCTCTTTCTATCCTAAAAAGCATTTTATTGGGTTTTGAGGTATGCTTATGGAGTGGAAGAAAGGAGTTATGCTTTTGGCCTTGATTGTAACCAAAAGTCAACCCTATCACACACACACACACACACACACACACACACACACAAAAACAAAACACTTTGGCAAATAAAAAATATTATCCTACTTTACAAAGTCAGACATCATAGGGCCAGAAAAATGATGGTAAATTTATTTGTGATTTTAAGTTTAAAACCTTCCACACAGCATGTCCTCCTCAGTGAATGGTATTTATGTTGTGTGTAATAGAAATGGAGATAAAGTTTTGGCTAACCTTTGTCCTCATAATCTGATTTTCATGTGTCACATTGAAATAGCCACCATTTTTAATGTATAGATTCAGTTTATTATGTTTCTTTAAATGCACATTGATAGGGTATGTCACTGCCACCGCGGAAATGAGCAAATTAAAGCCAGGTTAGATTGTGTTCAAGGCAGGCTTATTGGGAACAGCACTCCAGGAGTTCACCGGCCCCAAGGACCAAGGGGACATGGGGAAAGGAGGGGAGTAGAAATAAGTCTGTCTCTGTGAGAAGGTAGACTGATTTCCAAAGGTTGGTTCAAGAAGGGGATGTGAAATAGTAATTGTCCTTAAGGATGGTACAATAGCCCCAAGGAAAATTAAACATACCCAATCTTTTAGGGATTGAAGAAAGACAAATGGAGAGAGCAAGTCTTCTGTGGAAGACTAAAGAAGGAGGAAGGCAAACTTGCCATAATAACCATAAAGGAAAAACTAAAGTTTACTTTCTATTCTAGGAACAACAACAACAACAAAAAAAAAAAAACAAAGTAACAGAATCAATTTTAAAACTATTTCAACATTGCAGATTTTAATGAAATGATTTATATTGATTAACTTATAAATGTAATGTGGACACCTCTCTCTTTTCTGCTTGCAGTAGCAAACACAGAGAACCCAGACACTTAAAAAATGCATCTTCAATTTCAAATGTTTAGTTAAACAAGATCTTACAAGTCTTCAGGGACTTAGAAATGTGCTTGTTAAACATTACTCATTTTCTTAAAAAAAAAAGACAAATTCAATAATTTAGCAGAGTACTAAGATTTGCCTTTGGTGATGAGTTGCCTTTGGTACCTTTTCTAATTTTCTGATTGTTTTATTCATTTTAATTTTATCTTATAGCACATTTTAAAACGCTTACTTGGAATTAAAGCACATGTGAATCCTTTCTAAGAACAGAACTCTTCTTTAGTGAAGACTGCTTATTTTGGAAAATACTATTATATAACATATGAACAATTAATGCTATTGGCTGGGTAAGTGAACCAATTTTGTCATCATCAAGAATGGACCCAATTAGTGTAGAACTCCCTCCCACTGGTGATGTCTGAAGAAAAGTGAAACATTTTACTAATACTAATTTGATACACAGGTCATTAATGACAGGATATTCATAATGAAGTATTCCCAGAGAAATAATATTATTTATCAATGTTATTATAAATTTCCCATAATAGCTACATGTAACAAGCACTTCAGTCATGATGATGAACATGCAGAAAGTTAAATCCTGGCTTCACCTCAGAGAAGTGAACTATTTTTAGTTTTAATGCTGGCCTCAAATGTGGATTCAATATCAATTAATGGCAGTATTTTGCTGTGTTTTGTTAAGAAAATCACAGAAATATATGTAAGACTGATAGGAGATATTCGACCTTGAAGGCTAGATTCACTATGATAAGTTACAGGAAAGGGAAGGCCACATTTCCCATGGAAAGGACAGTAGGAAGGGAGAGGAAAACAAAACAAATATATTTTCCTGAGAATAGATACACACACGGCTCTAAGGCAGACTGTGGTCTGAAGATTCGCAGTTAAAATACTTTCACATGAATCCAATCCAATGCAGTACATTCCATGAGACTGTGACTGGCAGGCCACTGTTTACCTTTAATGTTGCCACTGTTCACCTTTAATGTTGATCTCATTTCTAGGTATACATTGGTTTGCACCATGTGATTGAGGACAGGCAATTTGCTTATACCAAGGAGATAAGATTGAGATAGAAATCTTGTGGATTTCTAACAAACTTTAATTTGAACAATTAAGAAGGGCCATACTATGAAACTACAAAACATTTCACCCTGTCTCCTTCTCCACATGTCTTAACCATCTGGACTGAGGTTTCTATCCAGACACATTTTTGGAACCAGGGTTCTGTTGTTATTTTTGTTGTTGAGGTGGTGGTGGTGGTGGTGGTGGTGGTGGTGATGGTCGTGGTAGTGGTGATGGTGGTGGTGGTTATGGTGAGTTTTTAAATAAATCACAAGAAAGTGCTTTAAGGGTAAAAAGAAATGACACAGTGAAAGTATTGGTTTGGGGAAAATAACGTGCTAGTGGGTGAGAAGTAATGTCCTTTGCAGTGCAGGATGAGGTAAGATAAATGTAACGTAATGTGAATAGAGACAGCTGGTTTCATTGTACAATAGAGAAGTGTAAAGTAATCTTTACGTTCTCTTGATGGTTAGGGACAAACTAGTGAGGACAACGGCTGTAGATAACAACCAAATTATATTCTATTGAGAAGTTAGGGCATAGTCTGTTGGGGGTTCCCTGCAAGAAGCTAAGAATATGTGATTTTAACCAAATGTTTCTGTGTGGTGGATTCTTTTCATCTCTGTGATAAAGTAGCTGATATAAATGATTTAAGGAAATAAATTATTATCTTGCTCACAGTTTTAGAGGTTTGCATTATGAAAGGGATATACAGAAGACAACATCAGAGTAGAAACTAAACAGGAAGGATCTGTGACAAAGTACAGCTAGCAAATCATATTCCCGTTGCCAAAGCACTCCCTCTAACTAGGCCCCTTCATCTTACAGTTCTTGTTCTTTTGTGGTCTGCTCAGATTCATCAAGTCAGAGAGACCTTGTGATCTAGAAATGCATCACCAGTCAGTCAGGTCTGTGCTGTCCTAACATCTCAGGCTCTTCCCAATCTTGCCAAGGTGACAATCACATTTCATCAAATGATATATTTTCACATATGCTCAGCACAGATAATCTAAAAGAAATTATAGCTTTATATAAGACCATTTCTTAAAACATTGAATTTATCCTTATTAGATATTTTCTCAACTGATGCTAAAGTTATGAACAAATATAGAAAACATCACAAATGAACAAATATATTATGAAAACATCACCCTTATTATTTTGTTATCCACCATTGTCGAACACAGACCAGGAATGGAGTTATATGAAGAGAATTCTGAGTGCTTGTGAGAACACTTGAAAAAGAGAGTCTTCTGACCTCAGTATCTTCAAAACATGCACTCATTCTTGGAATGTTCTTTTGTGCTCCTCCCAAGTGTACTGGATAGGATTAAGTTTACCTCAGATTACTCATTATTGCTGCTGTTATTCAACATGTTTATATGCCTCTATGGAAAACATTTTTTGACACATATTTGTTCTTCTGACTTTGTATAGCTTAAAGTTATGGGAACTTTACTTCTGTGATTTCTCTTAACCTTCAGAGTATCAATTGCTGTGAATGCTATAGTTACTGCATGAGTCATTAGTTTGCCTCACATACAGTCTCCATTCTCCCAGGTCCCGCCTTATCTAGAGCAGTAACAAGTCTAAACCAAAGAATATTTTTTCTGACAATTAACATTTTTAATCACTTTCAACTCAAAAGTTTTTACAGTAGTATTGTTTTATAGTAATGATACTTCTGTTTGTGATTTTGAAATCAAATTCCTTGGGTTGGATCATGGAAATTTATGGGTTTTTTTTCATAAGATTTTGTCTGTGTTCTGGCCTGGATCCCAGTAAAACACTAGAAGAATTTGTAGGAAAATAAAGTGGATATGGGAAAAAGTTAGTAAAGAATGTGAGTGTCGAAGAAGGACGCAACACATCCTCAGAGCATGACTTTTGCTATAGTTGTTGCGTAAGTCATCTTCATGATTGGATTCACTATCAGATGATTCTTTGTACCAATATTCTGTTTTTAAATAACGTTGTAATAGAATATGTAATAAAGTAGATAATAGTAATAAGATGCATTCATTTTTAATGACTTCACAATTATTTTCAAATTAATTTGTTTTTTATGTTTTATTCTTAAAATGACAATGGCATACAGATACCTTGTGATTATTTTAGGAACAGGAAGCTGAATTCGTTATTCAAGGAATTCACTCATACCCATGTTCTCTAGCAAAGTGTGTTAAAATGAGGATCCATATCTCAGTATCTTGAATATCAATAGCCCAATCACCTTAAGGTTATGCTGGCTACATGATGAGTAGACAGTTGAATAACAAATGATAAGGACTATAAAATGAAGCAGGTTCTCTTTACCTCTTCACAGTTGTGTTTGTAATGGTTGGTTGCGTATCCATGTTTCACCATTGTAACGACCCCACTCCCCCAAACTCCAGGAACAAGCATAGATACCACCCTCTTAACTCTGTAAAAGAAGTTTCACTGAAGGACAGCATTTGATTCATTAGAATTTGAAATTGTTCTTTTACATTTAACTCTAGTGGCGTGTTCTTTGAGAACTGCTAACAAGCAAGAAGAATTTTTTAAGTTATTGTCATTGTTTCCATATGTTTTAGTTAGAAAAGTAGAAATTGAAAAAAAATTATAATGTTTTGAATTTGTGATCTGTTAGTTCTTAACTGTGAACTTCATGAACTTCCAAGTCCAGTTGCATGATAAAAATATTCTTAGTGGAAAGCATATTGATTGCAACTTCTTTTCTTCTTCATGCTCCTTGAGTATGAGATGCAGTCCTTTGGAGGAATGTGTAACTGCTAGCTCGATACCACTTCTTGTGCATTAATACCACTTCTTGGGAAATTACCGAAATTCTATTCTTCATCTTTTGCAAAGATTCGTAATTAAATGCCCTTTAGGTGGACAACAGAGGGCTACTAACTTTGTGTCATCTGTGCCTTTCTGCTTATCCTTAGTCACATGTGGCCCCAAATCACCCTAGAGAAGGAAATGTCACATCTAGTATTATTTTGACAAGACTTATCTGTGACTGAACTATTCTCTTATTTATATCATCGTGTTATTGGAAAGAAGTCCTAGCATTTCCTATATTATCAAAATTATTAATAGCATTTCTAGTCTGTAAGGGAAATAGCTATTACATTTACATTGCTTGTAAGAGCAACTGAAATTCATCACAACTAAGAACTATGAAGTTAAACAAAACAAAATACAATTTGCAGAAATGTAAGTCAGATTCTAAATCTGTCCTGTATCATACACATTGGATCATATACGTAACATAAAGAATGTCAAAAGATTCTATATGTATGTCTTTCCAAAATAGTAGACTTTTGATAAAGTCTAGTATTTTGTCTGAAGTAACTGTGTATGAAGAAACTATGGATTGTCAGTTTATAAACTGGTACAAGATTCTCTGCCAAAATTTCACAGTGAGGTCTATATTGTACACCAAGGCAACTGACTGTGGCTAGACATTGTTTATTCTAAAGTATAGGGTCATTCAGTCAAATCACCTAGAAACCACAAGGCCTGAATTTGTTTCCCAAAACCTTACTTTAGAGTTAATAGGTGGAATATTGCTCTTTCCAGATAACCAGATTTTGCCTGTATTTTTTTTTACTGTTCCTGATATTATTTCAAATGTTTAAAAAAATTCTTTAGACACAAAGTTCTATGCGTCCAAAAAAGAATATATCAAAAAGTCTAGTATTTTAGACAGACCCATGTGTAGAACCTTTTGACATTCTTTAGGTTAAGTGTATATGGTGCAGGACAGATTTAAAGTACTACTTACATTCCTGCAAATCATATATTTAACATCTCAGTTCTTAGTTCTCATGAATTTCATTTGCCCTTACAAGCAAAATAAATGTAATAGCCATTTTCCTTACAGAAAAGAAATGTTATTAATATTTCTAATAAAATAGGAAATGTTGGGATTTGATTTGATTTGGTAGCTAACTAATGAATCCATATAAGATAATCATTCTAATTTCTGAATTTCTGACTAAAATGTTTAAGAAAATGTTCATGTATTATTTATAAATGTTATTGTCTGTATTCAGTTGTTACAGGGTAGATCACCCAAACCTAACAAGTGGGAGCTTCTTCAGCCAGGCAGTGGTGGTGGCATGCTTGAGCAATCTAGTGGAGATTGTGATGACGAAGATGGTTGTGGGGGATCAGGAAGCGGAGAAGTCAAGAGGACCCTGAAGATCACAAACTGTGAGTGCAAGCATCTAGCAGTACTTTCAAATGGTTGATTTTGAAATATCACTTAGGAAACTGTTACTGTGAATGTAACAATGCAATGGCCCTGAACTCAAAAGCAGACAGGACCAACTGGCAGTTTTTAATTGTGTAGAGCATCCATTCCTGGGTTTTCATTTATTCTGCACTAGTGGGTTTATGTGGAAGTGTGTGTAAATATCTGATGAGTCATGAGGATTTTTGAGAATTATAAAAGTTTAAAAAAATTCAAATCTTTAGGACATCCTGTGCAATGTGTATTGACGAATAATGTGGACAAGGTAGATAACTAGCACTAAACAACCAAACGTGCAAGTTTAAAGGTTTGTGTCACAAATTACATTTTTACTCTTAAGTTTTTTGTTATTATCAAACTGTTTATATCTCATGTGAATATGCAGTTTTACTAGTTTTTTGCGGGTTTCATGTGTGTTTGGTCATGTTCGTCCTCCCCCATTAACTCCTCCTTAATCCTGTGAATTTTCACTTTTGAAAAAAATCTCACCTAATGTTGACTTTTTTCTTGACGGTATGGATTATAAACTGTTTCTGAAATGTTCAATTAGTCATTTGCAGAAAAGATTTATATTCCAGGTCTGAGGAGGTAGCTTAATCCATAAAGTGCCTATTATATAAACATGAGGACTCGCCTAAGTTGGAGACATAAATAAACATCTAAATACTCAGGTGCAGTGGCTAGTGTCTGTAATCCCAATTCAGGGAAGATGGAGAGGAGTGATTCCTGAAACTCAATTGGTAGAACCTCTAGCTAAATAGAAGAGGAAAATGGAGAGTAATAAATAATGCCACCTAGGATGTCCTTTTCACACACACACACACACACACACACACACACCACAATCACATGTATGCATGCACACATACAAGCATATTCTTTTTTTTTCTTTCTTTCTTTATTTATTTTTTTATTTTCTAAGTTTTTTTTTTATTTACATTCCAAATCATTTCCCCTTTCCCGTTTCCTCCCTCCCCGAAAGTCCCATAAGCCCCCTTCCCTCCCTCTTTTCCCCATTCAACCCCCTCTCGTTTCTCTGTCCTGGCATTCCCCTACATTCAGTCTTTCCAGGACCAGGGGTCTCTCCTTCCATCTTCTTAGAAATCTATTGATATGCGAATTGTGTCTAGGGTATTCCAAGATTCTGGGTTAATATCCCCTTATCAGTGACTGCATACCATGTGTGTTCTTTTGTGATTGGGTTACCTCACTAAGGAGGAAAGAACCCAGATGTCCCTCAACGGAGGAATGGATTCAGAAGATGTGGTATATTTACACAATGGAATACTACTCTGCAATTAAAAACAATGAATTCACGAAATTCCTAGGCAAATGGTCAGAACTTGAAAATACAAGCATATTCTTACATGTACATCTATATACAGAAAAGATACAGCCTCTAATTTAAAAGTTTCAAAAAGTAAAAGATAGAAAAGCAACTACCAAGTAGTGTTCCAATTTGTTCTTTATTTAGGTAGGTCAAAAGCCTACAATGCCATGCACACTTATATATTCATGGCAGCATAATAAAAATGATCAACTGGGAAGAACATGCCGAAGTTAATATAGCCCAAGCTCAGGGCTCCAGGTTATCAGTTAGCTCTGATTCTACCAATGCTGAAGCTGAAGTAAACTTTCTGAAAATTGTAGCCCCAGATTTACATTGGCCTGATACCCCATACTGCACACAAGACTGCCTTCTACCATACAAATCCTCTGATGGGAGAAAAAATATTCAGTAATAATGCTACAAAGATTAAAATCTCCACTTCTCATTCATTTAAAAATCGTGTTTTATTAGCAAAATACACTGACTAAATAGCTGAAAACCGATAGTAATGCAAAATATAAAACAATTTGCATCAATAAATGGGTTTCCTTTTTAGATATAGTAATTGATTTACAATGAAACAAACAGCTATTGTGTTCCTACTATATGTAGAGCATTTCCTTCTTCTATTGGCCGAATTAGGGACATGTGTTCTTCTACTAGGTATGAATATTTCTTTTTACATTCATTTTTTGCAGGGATATATACATAAAAATAAAAAAATTCAGTAGTAAAATAATTTTTACTGAAAGTTAATAGTTTCTCTTCTATATTTAGGAATTATGACAGAGTGCTATTCAATTCCAAATCAATTATTTTCTATGTATAGTTTCTATATATGAGTATTTAAATATGATATATATGTCACTAATATACATTCTCCAATTAGTTGTTTTAATGTTAGCAGGATTCTAAGATATCAAAACATGTACTAGAAGGGAATAATGTGAACATAAATGGAAATAAAATTATGGGCTGAAGTGAATGAATTTGAAATTCCCTCCATATATACCTTTGTCTATATGTTTGCATGCATACTTGCAAAATTTGAATTTTTTATGACATTCTTTCACATTCTAGAGTTATTTACAATCTCAAGAACCTGGTACAGATAAAAATTTGTGTTGTTTTATGAGAGAAACGGATCCAGTGAAAGATATTCAACTGTGGTTTTCTCATCAACCAAGATGTCAGGGGGGCGGGAGTGAGTTTTCCCTGCAAAACCTTGTTTTCCATTACCGCTGAATTGGCCAGGTTGCCAGAAGAAAGGCCCCATCAAAATTGGGGAGACTATGGTACAGACGATTGCCAGCAACTTCAGGCTAACAGTGAAAACATCCTCGTCCATGTGCTTCATCTGGCTGCTTGCCGCTTCTAAGCATTTATAGTTGTTGTCTATCAATTTTTAATAAATGGGTAGGGAATCACCGAGGACAGCCTGCTGAAATGAAGAAGGCTGAGGGTTCTGTGCAGTGTGGCCTGCTCTTCTTTGCTTTCATAGCATCGCAATATTCTATTTTACAGCTTTGGGCTAGTTTAGTACATTGACCAAAAGGTAAAGGCAGTTGTAGCAGTCTCAAGAGCTGGACAATACTGAGTCTAGAAAAGTTTATGGGCTGTTGCTTTGTTAAGAACTTTGCATGCATTGTTATTTTTCTTTACTTTTGATGTTTACTCTTAATTAGCTAGAAACTTTGTGTTTCCTTTGCAATCTCAAAAAAGCCGAATTAAAAATAATGTAGCAATATATATGCAAATATATATAAATACAAAATTTTAGCAGCAAATTACTTACAACTTAGGCATGATTTCTATTTAATTATCAATGATACTAGATAGTTTAATATTTTAACATTTTTTTAAGATTTATTATTTGCATGTGCATATATGTATATGTGAGTTGTACATGTATGAGTTTGTGTATGTGTATGTGAGTGCATATGTGTATGTATATTTGTGTGTGTATGTATGTGTGTACATGTGAGAGCAGGTGACCATGGAGACCACTGGAGGGGCAACCGGAGGTGGAGTTACAGGGAGTTGTGAGCCATCTGACATGGTGCTGTGAACCAAATGATTTCTCTGATCAAGAAGTGTCCATTTTCTTTCCAAGTTAACTTTCTCTCCAGCCCCAACACTGTCACATTTTACAAAATATTTCAGTTTGTAATCCTACCTGTGGATGCTTGTTAAATATAAACTGAAGGATTATTTACAAGGAAAAGCCATCTATGATGCATAGTTTTACATCCTAGGGAATAAAAATATTTTCTTGTATTGGCAGAATGGTGTTGAAATATCTCACATCACAGGTAAGTCTATATTTGAGTGAATTACATATATTTGGATGTTCATTGAAAACCTCAAATTGTAAGATTAGCATCTTTGAATCTTCCCTTTTTTTTTTTTTTGCCTCATCTGTCCACCTACATCTGATGACCTTCCACATGAACAGGTGAGGTAGGATATCCATGTCCATGAACACAATCCAGTTCTTTCTTTCTTTGCATCTAGGACAAACTTAATATCACTAAAATCAATGTCCCTTCAACACCTGAACTTTCTTCTTAATCTCCAGTGCCGATATGGTGAACAAGTGTGCGACAGACAACAGGTTATAGAAAAACTGTGGCCTGAGTAATTCTGAAAGTCATTGAAGTTCTTACATGACTCACATTTAATAACAATGAGCAAGTTCAGTTTAATAATTTGGCTCGCAGTAACAGTATCACATAAAATGGATGTGATCACAAGTTCATTTAGATATTAGACATTAGAAAATATAGGGAGATTTTGCTTCTTCAAATTCCTCTATGTCAATAAGCTATAATACTTATGAATTTTTCTTATGCAATATTATATACCATGTATAACAAAGTGCTATTTAAATTTTTATTCTCTTTGAAAAAAAAAACTGTAAATGGCTTTAGTGCCTGTTCAGTATGTGTGTCAGTGGTATTTCTTAGTGGCTGTGTTAGAGTCCTTGGTTACCTGTCATAATAGGAGTCCACACTACCTGGGAATGTTCATAATATCAAGGCAGCCTTTGGGCCCTTGAGCCTTCCTGAGTGTTCTGTTCAGCCAGCAAAGGCATTTCTATAAAAAGAATCTGTTTTCTATATGAGTAGAACTATTGCTCATACTGTGTTTGATTCCTCACATAGAATCCTTTCGTCAGTCTCTAACGAATGAGTCTATATGGTGGTGCCAAGATGCCTTTGGAAGACTGTCACCTGCACATATACAATGAAATAAAAATGACCCTTTGTTACTTAATCAAGAAGAGATGCTAATTTACTTAGTGACACAAGGTTGTGGAGTAAGTGGGAATTCTTGGTTTCCTTGTATCTAGTTTACATAAATCAGCATTGCTTCAGGATTTCAGCTCCTGGTGGACATGGAGGAATACTCAGAGAACATGACTTTAGCTGTGGTTTTTTTCCCAGAGCTATGAGAACTTCAAATTGATCTTGTTGTAAAAAACAAACAAACAAACAAACAAAACCCTACCTGTAATTTTTCCATTGTCTCTCATTTCTCAGGCTTTGAAAAAAGATCAAGGGTCATTTTTCATTACAGATCTAATGATCTTTCTCCTTTCTATTCCAGATCTTTTAAGGCAGCTAATATATATAAAATTTAAATACCATTAAGATAGTTCCAAATTTATTAGAATATTTATATCGTTTCTTCTAAAATTAAAATATTACTAAACTTGTTTAAACATAATGAATTAATTCTGCCCTGGAAAGGGTTAAAATAGTAGGTAGTAACTTACTGAAGAAAAATACGTAAAAATGTAGTGTGAATAATTGAATTGCTTATCATGTATTTATTTCACTTGAACAAAAGTAAACCTCTTGATGTTACTTGAATTCATTTTTTTGAGACAGCAAAAGTAATCTTGAATAATGAATATATCCTTTGATATACATACAATTAGTGCCTAATTTTGGTTCTGATGAAACACTGCACGATAAATATTTTCAATTTTTATAAAGAAATTACTTTTCCAATTAAAATTCATTTAAAATTATATGCTAGTGCTACTTTTACTCTACTGGTAAAAATTATACTGAAGATACACCTAAGTTAAATAGGTTTTTTTATGTAATCACTATAAATATTATTCTGATTGTAATGTTTCATTTTGGTTTATAAAAAATTGATATTCATCCCGGATACTAGCTATTTTGTTAACAAGGTTGTATGAAATATAATATGGATACCTCATAAATCATATAAAACCATCTTTTATCCTCTTGAAAAGTTGTACATTATATCCATCAGTTTAAATAATAAAATTGAAATGCAATGTGTGTCCTTGAATGCCTAAGTGATAATTTTCATTGTATTGGCTTTGACTATTGTTAAATTTCCGAGGTGAATTATAAAGATATTAGTTAAAATGTTAGAAAGCCTGATAGCAAGTATCCGAAATTAGACAGAAATTCAACAATATCTCAAAACTAAACTTACACCAAACCAGAATATATAAAATAAAGAATTCAGGCTTTCAAAATACGATACTGTTGGACATATTTATAAGAACAATGATGGACATGGAAATTAAACTTCAAGAGAATATCACTCGAATTTTATCTTGACTTGATTGAACTCATGTAGTTATTAAAAAGAAATACAGAAAGAAATGAACCTGTATTATATTATCATTTTATTTCACATAACAAGATATAAATTTGCAACGTTTTCTTCTCTTAAGGAACTTGATGAACTGCATATTGTTGCAGCGAGTTAGATATGTAATTGACTCCTTACGCACTTGTTTTTAATATAACTATGTGGTAAAGGTGACGTGAACTATTTACCAAGTAATTAAATGCTCACCAATCAGATTATAAAATTAAACTGATTATAAAATTAAACAGAATACAATCGCAAATATACAAACTTATTGAACATTCTGCTAAAGAGAAAAGCATTGTTGTTTGCAATCCAAGCTCACACTTTGAGGAACAAATACAACCTTGTGTATTAGAGTCCTCCAGATCTCCAGAACCCTTACCCTTTAAAGCAGAAGTGATTGAAAAGTTCTATCAGTATTTTCAGATGTTCCTTCCAAGAAAGCATCATGAACAAGGCCATTAGAGATGTTACAGTCTGAGCTGGTGCTAATGGATCATTCTATACTGTCTTAGTTTGCTTTAGGGAATTGTGTTTACTGGCAAATACCAAAAGAGAGCCACACCTATCTTGTCTCAAGATATGAAGTTCTTGGTCCCCTTATAACACGACTACTTTCTTCTGAAATATGACTTGTGGCATACCGGTAGAAATGGTCTGTTTATTAGCTCTGTGGATTTTGATGAACACTGAGCATCACCTTAAATACCAATAGAGATAAATCAAAGTTTATGTGTGCTCAGAGAAAAGAGTGCATCCATGAAAGGAACAGAAAAGGTCATCCCGAAGAAAAATAATTATTTCACTGCAATATTTGTATGTGAGGTGGCTTTGAGTGGGTAAATTAATGATTTGGCTCCAACATGTAACAACTGATAAAAAAAAATCCCACCTGTCAGGAGTAGGGCATACATTCATAAGGAAACAATCAAGAAACATTGTACAAAGGGTTACAATAAAACCTGTGAAAGTTTGATTTAATATGAGAAACAAAGAGGTTTCTCTGTGATTTTGTGGGGATCTGCAGGGCTTTGGCAGCAGTGCAGCGAACTGGTTAGGAACATAAAAAATGTGCAAGAAGATAAAGTATGACTTTAATAGGATATTTACCATGTACTTCGTACATAGTTACACTGTGTCTGGATTGCCATAAAAGAGCAACAACTTTTCTATCTGAGCTACATTGTTTTGGAGGCAGAGTGACTAGATCTATAGCGAGCTAAATAAAAATAGGACCCACTCTTCCCCACACCCAACCACTGAAAGAACATGCTGAGTAAAACAAATGAAATTGTTTAGTGCTTTGAATTTACAACAAAGAAAAATTTTGATCATATTGAAATCACAGCAATCACATAGAGATGGGGATCATTGTATTATTCTTGAAGTCCTTGCTACTCTTTACTGTATGTTTAGCAAGGCACATCAAATGCAGCTCAGGTATCACAGTTACAAACATGAAAGCAGACATGTTTACAGAAGTTCATTTATTGGGAAGTGGTATTTTGTGGCCATAAGGTATGTACTCTAGATAGAAATTAAGGACAGAGTAATAATGTAAATAAACAATCCCTTCTTTTATTGCACAACACATATACTGAATGTCAGGATAATTATAACACTATAGAAGTAATATACATCTAATAGTATTATTAACGTTAGTTAAGCAACTTTGCAGTGAATCTTATATTCTCTCCTCAATTGATGGCTATAATATACATAATTGACTGATAGAGAAAGGTGTAGATATTTAGTTCACAGCATATCTATCACCTAACTTTTATTCTCTATTAATCATATATGTCTCAGCACTAGTTAAGGTCTCAGTTGGCTTCTACTTCATTCCTATCATGACAGAACACCTAACAAGTTCTCTCATGGTTACAAGGCCTCTTGCCCTTCATAATCAAAAACTAATTTTACTGGATACAAGCATATTGGCTCCCATTTCCTCTTCCTGCATCTCTTATGTAGAATGCATTGCTGGGAAAATGGATCTCAATATCCCTTCCTGTGCCCAACGGTTTGTCATATCTTTGAAGTGCAGTAATTTCATTCTTATGTTGGTAGTTCAAACTTATATTCTCAGGCGCCTAGTGTACTTTTCCAATTTTTACTGTTAAATATTTTCTCAGAGTCTTCTTGTGGAAAGTTTGACTTTCAATAATTTGTTCTCTACTCTTTACTTTTTGTTCAGGAAGAGCTACTACATATTTGTTGAATTTCTCTTGCTTAGTTTTAATATCTTCCCAAATCCTTTTAATCTACTTTCAAACTAAAGAACTGTTCCCCTCCAGTTATATTGATTGTTAAAATTCATCTCTTTGCCTTCTGTTTTATTCCATTGCACAATTGCTGAGGTATCTTTGAGTTTTCATTTCTTTTGTATTATTTTATTTATTTTTCAATCAATTTGTTACTTTTTTATGTTGTAGCTCTAACAAACTCTGAAATTTTCTAATTTCGACTCACATTTTTTAATATGGTAAACCATGTTCTTTCCTAATATCTTTTTCTCAGTTTGAAATGCTATCTTAAATTATTTGTTTTGGAATATTATTAATTCTCTTACAAAAGGTGAGGGAAATTGAGATCAGCTTCACTGGAATGAAAGCTAAGACAATGTGAGCTGTGTGGAAAATTTGTAGGAAAGTTGATGTTTGGATGACATAGAGGTGAAGTCAGCTAAAATTACCAGCTACATCCTCTCTTCCTGTTAATTATGATGAACGTTAGAGTTAAACCCACCTTCTAAGCATGGCACATAAGAGTGGTTTTCCTTTTGACTAAATTTTTTTATTGGATCTTTTCTTTATCTACATTTCAAATGTTATCCCCTTTCCCAGTTTCCCCTCCAGAAACCTCCTATACCATCCTCCCTCACCCTGTTTCTATGAGGGTACCATTTTTTATGAGTTGTGCCCAGCTCAAAAGACAGCCCTCACTTGTAAAGCTGGCACACAGTCATGGAATGTCTTAGTCAATGCTTCTATTCTTGCACAAACATGACCATGAAGCAAGTTGGGGAGGAAAGGGTTTATTCAGCATACACTTCCACATAGCTGTTCATCACTAAAGGAGGTCAAGACTGGAACTCAAGCAGATCAGGAAGCAGGAGCTGATGCAGAGGCCATGAAGGGATGGTTCTTACTGGCTTGCTTCCCCTGACTTGCTCATTTCACTTTCTTATAGAACCCAAGATCACCAGCCCAGGGATGGCAGCACCCACAAAGGGCTCTCCCCACTTGATCACTAATTGAGAAAATTCCCCACAGTTGGATCTCATGGAGGCATTTACTCACCTGAAGCTCCTTTCTCTGTGATAACTCCAGCTTGTGTCAAGTTGACAAAACCAGCCAGTACAGGGAATATTTACATGTTTCTCACAATAATAATTTACAATTTCAAGCTTTCAAAAGTATGCACTGTATGAATAAGTTCAAGAACTTGTAGACGTTTAAAGCAGTCTTAATCATGATAACAAAGCCACTGACAACTGTTGATAAAGAAACAAACGAAAAATGATAGTGAGATTCAACAGTTTTTTGGGCTATATTTTAAATTGCCTTTTTGGTTCTTTTTAAAATAGTATTGTGATTCAAATTTTCTCATTGCATATGCAATATTATGTGTATATGCTTAGCAGATTAAGGGTATGAATAAGCTAATATATATGTTTTTGTTTATAGAGGTTTATTTTTTTTAAGATGTAAGTGCCCTTCATAGCTTTTAGGTGTTCAAAGTCTAGGAGAGAAAAATATGTGCTAAATAAATGTTATGTTGTAAAATTATAAGAAAAGGGGGAATGTGAGACAGTAAGGATAAATGGTAGAAAAAAAATCAATTCTATATGGTTTTTACCTCATAGCATTCTGATAGCATTCTGAAATTAAAGTTGAATTAGATCTTAATAGAGGATCAAAAATAGATGGGAAGTGGAATTAAATCTCTTTCAAGTAGAACACTTACAAAAGAAAAATACTTCAAATACTACTATGAATTTGGTGCAACACAATCTTCATGCTAGTCCTGGAGCACGCCTCTTCTGGGCCGGATGAGAGAAGCATCTGGCAAGCTAGCCGGAAGTCTCTATGATGCTCAATAATATAGACTGCTTCACAGCTCAGCTTTATTCTGGAAGAAATATTGAATTTACCCAACTGTAAAGGAAATCCAGTATTCAAGACAGAAGGCACAAGTAATATGAGAAGTTCTACTGATGCGTAGGCAATAAATTGATGAGTTGAAATTGGAGTACATTCACTTTCCTCAATGCAGTTTTTAAGTTTTCTCTTATTTTTCCAGTTGATAGATGACTAGTCCTCATCTTCCAAAGCCAGAAACTGACGAGTTATTCTGTGATCGTCTTCAGCCTTTATTCTCTGCATTAAAAAAAGATCCACTGTGTTTACTGCTTAATCGTTTTGTGTTTTTGTGTTTATTTGTTTGTTTGTTTTCTGAGAAAATATCCACTCCCACATTCTACTTAGCTAGTTCACAGCTTCGGTTTCTCTGGCCTGAACACGTGGTAAATATCATCATGCTACTCAGCTGTGTACTGCGCATTCCTTCACTCCCACTGATACTCTTATCTCAAATGGAGAGTCTGGTCTTGTTCTGAGACAAGAGACTTCAAACTACCCTGTAACATTATCTGCAGATAACAACTGTATGAGAAAGAGGCTCATCTAGTTTCAGCTTGTGCACAGTTGAAGGACAACAGTTAGTTATCAGTCCTATCAGGGAGTTAGTTTCAGCTCTTGTAGGCATTCAGGTGCTTCATCTTCAGAGAGGAACCCAGTAGGACTGTCCTCTGGGAACTTCTGCCAGCACCTAAGATGTAGACACAGCCAACCATTGGACTGAGCCTGGGGATTCCAGTAGAAGAGAGAGGGAAGGACAGAGGAGCTGAAGGGGATTGCAATCCCACAGGAAGAACAATGTCAACTAACCAGATCCGTCCTCTGCCAGGGCTCCCAGGGACTAAACCACCAACCAAGGAGTACACATGGCAGGACCATGGCTCCACTGCATATGTAGCAGAGGATGGCCCTAGCTGGCATCAATGGGAGGAGAAGAGCTTGGTCCTATTGAGACTTGCTGCCCCAGTGAAGGGGGATGTTAGAGGGGTTAGGCGGGAGTGGGCGAGTGGGTGAGTGGGGGAACAGCCTCTTAGAGTCAAAAGAGAGGGGGGATGGGATGGGATTTGGTGAGGGCAGACTGAGAAAAGGGACAACAGACAACATTTTCTCCAATCTTTCGTAAATATTTTCCTTGTAAAACTTCAATTTTACCAGGAAATGTTTATAATTCCTCTTTCAATTAATTATGAAGTGTTTTTATGTCAACCAATTTATCTGTATTATTGTCCATGAAAATCTTCTATTTTAACATATTTTTGTATATATTTCTTGATTTTATCAGAAATATTTTCCATTTAAAAACTTCAATTTTATCAGAAAATATTTATAATTCCTCTTCCAATTAATTTTGAAATGTTTTTACGTCAACCAATTTATCTGTATTATATCTAGGTAAATCTTCAATTTTATTAGAAAATGTTTCTGCTTCCTTTTTCAATTAATTTAGTAATATTTTATGTCTATCATTTTATCTATATAATTTTTCAATAAAATCTTCAATTTAAAAAAAGAAATGTAAATAAATAAAATAATAAAATATTTGATTTATTGGTAAATGAAATCATATATATATATATATCAAATGGTACAAAAAGGCCTACATTTAACTGATTAATATTAATTACTTCACACATTTACAATATTGCCAATAGTGAAATATTTAAAATTTATCATTTGTAAATTTCAAGAACAGCATGAAAGATTTGTTTGCCACAATTAATATATTCTGGAATTTCTGAATTTTATTTGTCTATGTTATATGTGTTTTATGTTGTTGTGTTACATGGGGGATGAGTACACTCATCTGAATGCACCCCACCTTCTCTGATTTCAGGAAATAAGCATGCCCTGGCCTTGTCGTTGTATGGACTCAATTAAATTGTATCAGGGAAGTGTTTGGGCATCCTTACCAGCTCTCATGAGACAAACCTTTTAAAACATCAGATGATTCCTCTAGCTTTTAGAGTATTTATCTACTTATTTTACTGCCCCAAGCAGTGCATTCTTGTTTGAATTGATTGTAACTGTACAAAATGCATCCCCTAACCACTTCAACTAAGTTGCCAAATTCTATGGGATCTGAAAATTATATTACCTACATTATTTTTCAATCTTATATATTATTTTTTATGACCTAAACGGAGATTGAAAAAGAGGACAGAAACCCATCCTGTTTCTGGCTTCCATTTGCCTTCAGTGAAGAGCAGGATTCTTTTAAGGGACAGTGGTACTTCGTCAACTCCTCTTCCTGATGGAAATTGTACTGAGTGCAAAGTTGCTGTCCTCCCACTTGTGAAATAGTATTTTTTTTAACTTCTGATGTATCTTTCTGAATTTCTCTCATGTCCTGGAAAATGATAGTTCTTAACTGTGAAAACCGGCAAGAAAATAGGAAAAGATAGACCGGCATTAGAGGCGTGTATGGGTGAGCCTTCTGAAAGATGCGTAATCAGAGTAGCCTTGCTCCTTTGCCAAGCTGAGCTCGCTCATCACGGTGTCTCTTAGAGGGCATTCTGAACACCATGTGGATGTGACCATACTCTCAGATATCCCCCACCCATTGACAACTCCTCAGACAGGACCCGTTCATCCTATCTTTCCCCCTTTGCAGGCCTGATTAATAAGAGCATACCAGCCTTCAAATTTTGTTCACTTAACCTTAAATATCTATGTCAACTTTTTTATTATTTTATCGCTTAAATGACTTTCATTTCCCTGTGTGGACTTTATCTAATACAGCATCCATTAAGAATAAAGTTAGAACCAAAACCTATTTATTCTTTGAAAATCGATGTGATTTTTACTAGCTTCAGTGGTAACGAACTGTTACATTTTATTTTATTTTATTTTATTTTTTTATTTATTTTCTAAGATTTTTTTATTTACATTCCAAATCATTTCCCCTTTCCCGTTTCCTCCCTCCCCGAAAGTCCCATAAGCCCCCTTGCCTCCCTCTTTTCCCCATTCATTTTCTGTAAGTATGTATACCATTGTGTGTGTCAAATGTGTTTTCCGATTTTCTTCCGAGTTCCAAAGGGAAATGGTCACACGTAGATGAAATGAAATAACTCATTCATGGTTGGAGATACTGAGCAAAGTGGAAGGGGAACTGGTTGTCTCCTGAGAGAACAGAACCTAGGGAATTTAGCCTCAGAATCACTGAGTCTTTTATTAGAATTGGCTGGGAACCAAGTTCTCTTAGTGACACTGGTATGTGAAGTGTCTCTCTGAGGACTGACAATTGAGACTATTGAATTTTCCACAGAGCCCATTGTGCAGGGCTGACAAAAAATCTAGTAAGGACAACTGAATGATAAATAAATGAATAAAAGGCAAACTGAGCTAAGGTTTAAAGTGCTAAATATTTAGGTTTCTCCCTTTATTACTAATTCTATCACTACTTTAGTTAGAGTGTTTGTGTATAAACTGCAGGCACATATTTCTCCAACATCCTATATATTTACTAGACATAAAAAGTATGTTTGACTCTTTGATCCAATATCAAGAATCCCATTGGTTCTCATGGCTAACTCAAGAGCACATCTTAGATTATGAGCTCTAATAACTATTGTAGGTATTTCTATCTTTAAGGGAAACTTACCATCCATCTTTTGATCATGGCATTAATAACTGATATGCATTATATGGATTGGCATCTTGAAAGGACTTGGAGATAGCAGACAAGTTGTGAAGGTTGCCTACAAAGGCTGATTGAAATCAATTTAGGTCAATTAAAGTGAAAGTCCCACCCTAACTGTGGGTTTCACCATCCATAGACCGGTGTCCAGGACTCTCTAAGAGAGAAAAAGCAAACTGGGCAAGAGCAGTCACAGTTTCTAGCAGTCTTCAGTGTGACTGCAATGTGATTGTCTCATGGCCCTGTCACCATGAATTCTCTGACATGATAAACAACTAAGCAGCAAATTTAAATATATTCCTTATTCAGATTTCTGTTTGTCAGGCATGTTGCCATAGCTACAAGAAAAGTAACTACTTCATCAACCTACTCAAGTAATCTATGTATGAATTATTTTTACACTGGTTTAATAGGTAGATTGTAGATTTGTACCCCAAAAATCTTCCAGAAGAACCCAGAAACTCATATTAATGAGCATAATAACAATCATTATTTCTAATAAAATTTGGAATGATGGTTTTACTTACTATAATGCATCCATACAAGAAACATTTAATAAAAATGTTCTGAATACCAAAAACTGATAAGAGTTTTGTGTACAGAATTCTGAGACACAGCTTAATTAACACTGGAAATAGATCTAATGAATTAAAAACATTGATGTTAATTTTAATCAAAACTATTATCCAGAAGCCAAATGAGTATAAATATGTTTATATGTAAAGACCAAAACTGACTTAAAATACAAATTTGACAGGTACAGTTTTATCCACAATTATACACATTTGTGAATTACATAAATAACCTTCATATTTTCACCTAGTGGAAACCTGACTGGAATATTTTACACTACTTTAGTGTGCTATTTTGGGTAAAAAATTAATAAGCTGAATATAATTATTGCATGCTAATTGTTAAGCGGAGAAGTGCAGCTTAGAACATGCCTAATTTTCTGGATTGATGTGTCATGTCTCAATTTTAGAGATGAATTAAGATAGCATTCACTGCTTAAGGACAATTTTGACTGTGTTTGACTTCCTTTAATTTTCTTATAACACTCATGTTTCTCTGTTATAAGATATGAACAATTATGTTTACATACTAAATAATATACCACTAATTTTAGTTCTCTATTATAAATTTGAAAAATAACAGCTTTGATGTCATAACACTTTCAGAGCAATTACTAACTCTTTAACAACAAAAATACCTTCTGTGGAATCATGTTTTTCTAAAATCTACATATATTATGGAACCCATTAGGGAATAATGTAGCATGGACTTCATACAGAACCTTGAATTCTATCTAGAGTCACTAAGGACTTACTTATCCAGTACCAGCTGTTTCTTCATGTGTGCTAACTCCCTGACTCCCCTCATCACTCACTCACACACATTCACTGAACACACTCTTCTTCTTAGTACTTATCTATGCCAGTTGCCAAACAAGTGCCAAGCTCAAAATGGGAGACAAATAATCAGGAAGAAATGATGGAATGTGGGGAAATGCAATTTGGGGAAGGTAGTCTTAGGGAGCATGTAAGAATATACTGTTCAGTGTTAGAGACAATGAGAAAGCCTCTGACAGCAATAGAGACAGACAGGCACTGGAGAGTCCAGCAGTCTGTTGGGATATGAAGAACCAAAGAGTGATTGCAACAGGAAGAGAAAACAGAGTAGAATGCTGATAATTCAGTACAGGGGTGGGAGAATCTCATAAGGAAAGACATGCACTCTGAGAGCATTGTATGGACTGTGCTCTGGGCAGTGATGAGGTCAGCTCTTGAATCAGTAATAAGGGGCCTTGCCATCAATCTGAAGGGTGTGAAAACTGAATGCCTCCCCATCTTCCCAAACTGCAGGGCTAATATTGTATTTGCAGAGCAGGTGGGGGCTATCACCAACTCAGGCACAGTGCATGAATAACAATATTGAAACAAATATTTTATAGTATGTTCCTCATCTCTTTATGGGAGCTCTTCCCTGTGTCCTCTAGTAACCTGTCCCTGCACTACATAAGTGTCATGAGGAGATATTTCCTTGCCCTTTTTGAAAAAATTATTTGTTTTGGAGACAGGGTGTTGACTACTCTGGTCTTGAAATCTTTAAAACAATGGTTTATTTTTAGTATTTTTATGTGTGTCTTTGGGAATGTGTGGGCATGTGTGGACATGTGACTACAGTGTTCAAGGGCATGGGTTCCCCAAAGCTAAACTTCTAGGCATGTGTGAAGAACCTGACATGGTATAGGTCTTCTACAAGGGCAGAAAGTGGTAATCACCACTGAGACATCTCTCCAGCACCTGCACATATGTATTCTTTATTTCCTCTCTGTCCATGAATTTCTTCATGAAATGATCTCTGTTTTCTTGCATCATGTTTATACTCAGAACAACCAAAAAAGTCCTTACTAATGCATGAATATATGCTGAATGAGTGAAAGAGGCTATTTTTAAGTAACGAAAAGAATATAAGAAAATGGTTTGCTTTCAGAACAAGATGTAGAACTCTGAGGTCCTTCTCCAGCACCATGCCTGCCTGGGTGCTACCATGATTCCTGCTATGACGATAATGGAGTGAACGTCTGAGCCTGTAAGCCAGCCCCAGTTAAAGGTTGTCCTTATAAGAGCTGCCTTGGTCATGATGTCTCTTCCCAGCAAAGGAAACCTAACTGAGACAATATTTGCTGCCAAACCTAAAACCATGTTCCATTCCTCAGATCCCACCAGGTCAAAAGAGAGAATCCATTCTAGAGAGCTGTATGTACATCACCAGTCCCGAAGATATAACAACATAAATAAATGTAGAAAAAAAAAGAATATAAGAAAATAATACCGCATTATAATAGAGGAGATAAGGACAAAAGTGACTTTTAAAATAGCAAAGCTACAATATATATGACTAAAATCAACAATAACTTCACCAAGTATTTCATTTTCCCAGCACACAAACAATAAAACATAAAAGAAACCACATAGTTGATTGAGTTGATTATGTTTATGGATACTGTGGATTCTTGACAATAACTTGCAATGGTTCCATAATATTCCTATATGTGTGCCAGTAAAGTTTGTCCATGTTCAGTGAACAGTGCCAAAAGTAATCATGATAGTAAGAATTTCCTATTTCAGAGATTTTTCTCTTACTATCTACAAAATGCTAAACACTGAATGTCAAAGTAGTTTTAAGTATGTTTAAAAATAAACTAACATTATTAAAGTACAAGATAATAGTAGGTGATACTTAGATTGCCTTTTGTGAGCAGCTTTTACTTTCAAATCCTTATGATGTAACGAGTGAGTGCATTTGCCTCTCTCTGGTGCAGAGCCATGGATTCCTTTGCTCTGAGTTACAGGCCCCCTAGTTGCAATGCTGTAGAGTGATGTTCAGACACTAGAAAAAGAATTTTAACAGAGGATATAGTCATGATAAGGTTTGTACCCTGTGTAAGAAATTCTGTACTACATAACTCTTGGTTATTATTTCCACATATATGGATAAATAGGAACTGAAAGTAGAGAGTGAGGGAGTAAAAGGAAATCTATTAGAATGACATTTTAAAACATTACCTTAAATTTCCCCAAAGGCAATTTTAAAAATGAAATGGTTTCAGGAATATGCTTCATAATGAGCAAGGATTCCTTGAAGTGAGCAGTTGAGAAGATCCTCAGTAAATGCTAGGCTTTGTCAAAGAAGATTGCAGGCCCATGGATAAATGGCTTCTAATTGCGTCTCCACTTCTGTCGTTCTGGGACCTTCACTAAGTTTCCACTCTCATTTGCTAACCCTGCAAAAGGTTCACAAAACCTATTCAGCACCCTGACTCTGTTTCAGAGAAGACTATCGTGTAAAATAATGGTTGATTTTGCTGAATGAAGTTTTTGGTTATAGAACTCATCAGGTAAAAACCACCAGAGCAATTTATCTGGCCAAAGGTCAATTCTATAATTTGAGGCATACAGGAAAGTACACCCAAGGACTTGTGAGATAACTTAGTAAGAGTATTTCAGGGAATTATTACTGGAATGGTACATATACTGATGAAATCTGAGGATTTACTCATGTGGATGGGTTGTCCATGACAGGTGCTCTTCTCAGGGGAGGGTTGTTTTAAACACATAAATCACAATAATGTTTATTCAAGAGCTGACAAGACTGAAACTATCTTGATATGTTATTATTAAGAAGATAACAATTATTTTATCATCTGGTCTATGTCCCATTAGAAAGATTGTAGAAAGAGATCTCTGTCCCTAAGAAAACAGACTCTCATTTTGTTAGGGACAGGAACACACAGAGAAATAAATGAAGGATAGTTAGATGAATATGATGATAGAGATAGATGATAGATGATAGATAGATAGATAGATAGATAGATAGATAGATAGATAGATAGATGATAGATAGATAGATGATAGATAGATAGATAGATAGATAGATGATAGATAGATAGATAGATAGATAGATAGATAGATAGATAGATGATAGATAGATAGATAGATAGATAGATAGATAGATAGATAGATAGATAGATGATAGATAGATAGATAGATAGATAGATAGATAGATAGATAGATAATAGATAGATAGATAGATAGATAGATAGATAGATAGATAGATAGATGATAGATAGATAGATAGATAGATAGATAGATAGATAGATAGATGATAGATAGATAGATAGATAGATAGATAGATAGATAGATAGATAGATGATAGATAGATAGATAGATAGATAGATAGATAGATAGATAGATAGATGATAGATGATAGATAGATAGATAGATAGATAGATAGATAGATAGATAGATAGATAGATAGATAGAGACAGGTTCATAGATAGATACAGATACATAGGTAGATGATAGAGATAAATGAAAGATTTGTTGTATACACAAGCACATGCACACAACCACACATGCATATATATGAGAATGCAGACATACATACATACATATATATATATATATATATACATATACATATACATACATACATATATATATATATACATACATACATATTGGGATGATCTACACTCCCACATGATATGAAGATACATCCTTGTAGTTTTGGTTGTTGATTGCTGTTAAGGTGGAGGTAAGGGATAGCAGAGTATTTGGTATTGTGGTCTCCATAGCCCATTACAAGCCTTCTTCCCCTGCTAGAAAGATGATTCTCTGATATTAGATTAAAGAGCAAGCTGCTGTGGTGAAAGCTAAGAAGGCCTCAATGCTAAAGGGCAACCCAAAGAGATGGATCTGGCGTCGTCCTCGTGCTAATTGGTTCAGACTGGAATGTGGCTCTGTGCAAACTAAGGAGCTAGCCCTGGAATGGTGGCAGGAAGTCCAGGATGATCTGCTAGACAGAGTCACAGGCGGGAGGGGGATGGGATGAAAGTCTTGTTATATACATATACACATACGCATATATATATATGTATATATACTCACAAATACATATACGTATATACAAACATAAATACGCACAGAGATTCTCATAAACAGTAAATATTTCTTTTCTAGTTAGTAAAACAAATTTTAAAGAAAAAATAATGGATGCAAAGTTTACTGCTTTGCTTTATGTTAAGAATCAAGGTCTTTCCATGAAGCCCAAACCAGCCATGAATGAAAAATTTTCCTGCCTCATCTTCTCAAGGACTAGGGTTATAGGTTTGCAACAGCCTGCCTGGCACAAGACGGTGTTTATGTTTTCCTCACAATTATAGGTATGGTTTATTTTCTATGAAAACACCTGCTGTCCAAGACCCTATGATGTTTATTATCCTATCAAAGAAATGACAAGTTAATTGTGGACCCCAAACTCAGAGGTGCTGACAAGTCCACACAGCCCAAAGACGGTTCAAGTTCCATTGCACAACCAATCTTTAGATGACTTCAATGTGTATCATTGGCTATCTAAGTGAGGAGGCAAGTGGATGGAGTAATTACCTGAACTGTCTAATTGGTTCCTGGTGTTGCGAATTAAAAGATTCAAATGACAAGTGACATAACATTTCAGATGCCATGTTTTTTTTCTTCCCCAAATGAAATGTGTAAAAGCAATAGAAATGAAACTGCAGGAAATAGACAGGAGAACAAAGGGATAGCAGAAGCGGAAAAGCCACGGATAAAAGTGACATTGTCATTGACTTTCTTCCAGTCTCACTTCTGAGTAAAGTCTAAAAAGAAGCACCAGGAGTTTGAGCAAAATGCCTTTAAAAGCTGCTGATTTTACAGGTTCTGACAGAATACATTTAGATGGCAGAGATGTGTAAGTTAAGGACTAAGCGAGCGGGCCGACAGCCTGCTGATGTTCCACACAGCACCGTGTCTGGCCACAGAAGCCTCCAGACCCAGCTCTGCTGTCAAGAGAGCCATGAGGATCCAGAGATCTGATCCTCGCAGAAAAGGTCAACTATTAGTTTAAATTGCCCTTTTAGCTCAATTGAATTTCTATTTATTTTAGTTCAACTCCAGTTTTTTTGTGTCAAACTAGGATCAAGAAATATGAGGATGGAAGAGGAAAGGGGGGTGGCTGCAAGATTTGTCTCAAACTGAACCACCTCATAAACCGGTGAGCCATGCAGTTAGCTGACTGCGGAACAGAGCTTCAATGTGTGTTGGATTCCAGTTAATTTAGGATGTGCTTGTAAACTGCCACTTGGTGATATCCAAGGCTGATTCACCCCTCAAGGCCTCCCTTCCTTTCACCCCTCTACTCATGGTCAGTCCTGATGAGATCTTTTAGTTGCACCAGGGAAGACAGTTCCTAATGTGAGGAGTCTTTCCTGTTTGTCAAGAAATTAAAATAACTGCCTCATAGAACTTGTAAATGACCCACTTTTTAAGTATCCTTAATATCAGTTTGATTTTCTTTTCTTGTTGCTGTGACCAACTGCTGACACGATGCAACTTAAGGATGCGAGGATTTATTGTGATTTGCCATTCAAAGGGATTGGTCAGGAAAGCGTGGCAGCAGAGGCAGAGGCCAGTGGGTAACACGGTGTCTGCCGTCAAGAAGCAAAAACAAACAAAGACAATTGGGAGGCGGCTCTAGGATACACACTCTTCAAGCCAGCTCTTGTTACTGTCTCACCCAGGAGAAGACCACCAAGCAAAGGCTCCACAGCTTCCCAGACAGTGCCAAACACTGAAAACAAGTGCTCAAGAACCTGAGACTATGAGAAACAGTCCACACTTAGGCCACAGGATCTACGCGGAAACAGCCTATGAGACAACCCTAAAACCATCTCTAAACACCACTGGTGCTGGAAAATGGTGACCTGCAGAAGTCCCCTGAGGGACTTCTCGTTGTCCAGAAAGCCTTTGCTTTTTTTAAGCTTGCCTATCATTTCTTTCTTTTTTTTTTATTTTCTATATTCTTTATTTACATTCCAAATGATTTCCCCTTTCCCGGTTCCCCACTCCCCATTGCCTATCATTTCAAACACACCTGTTCTACAATAAATTATTACTTAGACAATAAGAAAGCATTACAATGAAAACACTAGTACTTTGAATATTTAGTTTCAGATGGTAAAATATTTATATTTGAAATAAAATTTGACTTATTTACTGGTATTCACTATTAGGCTTTTTTTTTTAAAATTATTTCTGTAAAGTGGTAAGTGTGTTGTAAATTTCATAATTAAGTGTCTATGTCTATGTATACTTCTTCCAAGAGATCGTTTTTGTAAGAGTAAAAACTCATCAAGTGAACCATATATAATATAAAACAACTTATTTCATAATTTGCAAGAGTAGAGCTTCTATTTATTGAGAGATCAAGTGTTTCTCTTTATGTAGAAATTTACTATTTAATTGATTTTGACTATGAATGTAATTTAGAACCATTTTGTTTAAGTGTGTCATTTCAGCCTATTTGACTCGTTCATAAAGTTGGTAGCTGATATTTCTCTAAATTAAATTGTTCTCTTTGAATGTTAGTCTTTAGTTTCTATTTTATATTTTAGAACATCTTTTTTTCCTTGACCACATCATATATGTCATGTATCTTGATCAGGCCCACTGCACCCTCCCAACACCTCCTGACCATCATTCAGCATGTCCTCCTCCAGGTCCCTTGTCCTCTCAGTAGATTTGCTTGTTTTTCTTTCTACATTTGAATGCCTTTGGTTGACTTTTTTAAGTGCTGTCCCTTGGAATGGTTGCTGAACTTGTCGACTTGACCTTTTGCAGGTCACTATAGCTGAAGTGGGTCCATGAATATATTGGGTGTGTCATGTGGAGAAGACAGCATTTCAAAGCGCTTCTCCCTGTCTTCCTGGTCTTGTGTGTTTCCTGACCATTTTTCCTAGGTGTCCCCTGGGCATTAGGAACACAGGTATTCCATTAGGACTGAGCACTCGATTGTCACACATTCTCAGGACTGTAAGCAGTCATGAGTGCTGCGAAATGAAACTCTCTGGTCAAGATTAAGAAGAGAGCTAGTACACTGATGGAAACATAACTTTATAGATGGCATGTTGATATGCTCATTGAGCCATCCACAGGTAGTGTGTTGCCTCAAACTTTGTGAAAGAGGAAGTGATCCATTCTCGGATCACTATTAACAGATTTTGACATTCAATCCATTTCTCCTTTAGCTGATAGTGAAATAGCCCAAGATATAACATACCTTCTGTTACTCCTTAATTTTGTTTCATTCATTCCCCAGAATTGACTCTGTTAATCTCTTTTTTTCCTTGAAATATGATTTCCTTTGACCCATCCATTTAATTTAGTTACTGGGGGAAGGTGGGTGGTTCTGTTAGCCCCCCATATGTATTATATTACGACTTGCCTGCATCCATCTACTCTCTCCATCCATAGCTGCCTTTACTCCTTTGTACTCCCATTCTAATTTTCTCTCTGTCATGTTGGTTATTAACCTGATGCACTAATTGGCCAATCAGCAGCATCTTGTGCTGCCAGCCTCACTACTTCTACAACTTCTTATACTGTGGCATTATTTACTTTCTGAATTTTAAATGTCACTACCCTTATTGGTGTCTTAAATAGTGTGTCCTTTGATAAAGTATCACTGTCATCTTTAAGATGCATGCCAATATTTATATTATTCTAGAATGTATGAAAGAATGAATACAAGAAGCAATTGATGATAGTTGGAGTGATGGAGGTGTAGATAGATGGGTAGAGAAGTGACCTATTTGTACATTTATATTCTTAGGATGGGTTTGGGAAAGCAGATTTTCCAAATTTGAGTAGTACGACTGAGTTGAGTTACAGGATTATTGAGTTGAGTTAAGTTACATAGAACTTAGGACTGTTTGGGATTCATTAATAGAAGAGCTCTAAAATTTAAAAAGAAAAAACTATGTTCTTCCTCCTTCTTGGCCATCGTTTGATATATGAAACGTGTCTTGGGTGTTCCAAGCTTCTGGGCTAATATCCACTTATCAGTGAGTGCATACCATGTGTGTTCTTTTGTAATTGGGTTACCTCACTCAGGATGATATTTTCCAGTTCCATCCATTTGTCTAAGAATCTCATGAATTCATTGTTTTTAATAGCTAAGTAGTACTCCATTGTGTATATATACCACATTTCCTGTATCTATTTCTCCATTGAGGGACATCTGGGATCTTTCCAGCTTCTAGCTATTATAAATAGGGCTGTTCTGGCCCTTCCTAGAAGAGGGAACAAAATACCCGCAGGAGGAGATATAGAGACAAAGGGTAGAACAGAGTCTGAGGGAAAGACCATCCAGAAACTACCCCACCCAGGGATCCATTCCATATACAGTTACAAAACCCAGACACTATTATCGATGCCCACAAGTGCTTGCTGACCAGAGCCAGACATAGCTGTCACCTGGGAGGCTCTGCTAGTGTATGACAAATACAGAGGGGGACACTCTCAGTCAGCCATTGAACTAAGCAAAGGGTCCCCAATGGAGGAGCTAGAGAAAGGACCCAAGAAGCTGGAGAAGTTTGCAACGCCATAGGAGGAACAACAATATGAGCCACCCAGTACTCCCAGAGCTCCCAGAGTTCCCAGGGACAAATTATCAACCAAAGAGTACACATGGAGTTATCCATGGCTCCTGACACATAGGCAGCAGAGTATAACCTTTTTAGACACCAAAGGGAGGAGAGGGCGTTGGTCCTGGAAAGACTTGATGCCATAATGTAGGAAAGGTAAGAGGGAGAGGGTTGATTGAGGAAGGGGAGATGGCTTATGGGATTTTCTGGGGAGCAGGGAACTAGGAAAGGGGACAACATTTGAAATGTAAATAAAGAATATATCTAATAAAAAAATGAAAAAAAAGAAAAAACTAAAAAAATATATCAAAACGAAACTAACCTAAAAAGAATTTCTAAAACCATGCCATAGGTCATAATTTGGAAGGGAGTGATCAAAACATAACCCTTTGACCTACTCTTAGACAAAATTTTAAGTTTAGTCTAAGAAATCCAAATAGAATGGATTTTGAATGAGTTCTAAGAGGTGAAATTAGGTAGTTTAAGAAGTGGGGGAAGACATCTAGGCCTGTGTAAAACTTGTCATGTGCTTTACAGTCACAGTAAATTTTATGTCTCCCCTGTTCATCTAAAGTGCTTTCAGTTACCTGACATGTCACCTTGAAGATATTTTTGGAGAAAGAGCCTTTTATAAAAGAGATGGTTCTTCTTGTTATATAAAAGAGAGACTGTCCTATAAGTTGGTTGAAAGGTTCACTCAGACTCATTACCCTTAAAACATTAAATTAGCAATGTTATGTCTAAGACTAATATTTGCAATTCCCAACAGCTTAATGTTAAATTATCAAGCACTATTAAAACAATGGGATCCAATGTTTCCTCTTTCTCCATTTAAAAATGCTAATAGATCCTGGGTTTTATAAAAAGAAAGCAATAGCAACTACTTTAAATTATCCATGCCTACTCATAATATTATAGCCATGATGGTTTCTTAAACAGTAATACTTCTAACGTCACATAATCAGTACTATAACCACAATGTACCTTGTCAAAATAAATTCTGGGTTATAGGTGGAATCAAAGTTGATAATAACGATGCAAAAGAAAATTGTATTAAGTACTTTTAGTCCTCAACTTACTACATTCTTCCTCATTGTTCGCCATGAAGTCATTTCTTCTATCAAATGTAAAGGGCTGACGCCATTGGCACTTGTACTCCACTTTTCATCTACAGTTTATCATAATCATTTATGTGTTATCCCTTTACTAAATCCCTTCATTTAATAACTGGTAAGCTTTATTGTATATGCATCAAGCAATATTTGTATAACAAGCATGGTCATCTTAAAGTATATTGGGTACTCAAGTCCACACAGTATAAAGGAATCTTATGGTTTGTATCTGGTGTGGGCCTATATATACACATATAATATGCTATAGAGGTATATTTAAATGTAGTCATGTATCACTGCATTCATAGATGAAATATACATTAAGTTATTTAGTAAGGAATTATAAGCTATTTGACTCAGAACATAACTGGGAACTAGAAGAAGATAAACCTAAGGTTACTTCCTTCCCTAAAGATCTTAAAACTCTGTGAAAAACAAAATGCTTAGCAATGTCACTGAATGAAATGTCATGCACCAGAATTAAATACAGAGGACCAGAGCAATGACACAGCGTGATTTTCAAACAAAGAAACAAACAAGCAAACCAAACTTTTTAAAGTCTTTTTAATTGAAGTATTCTGGGTACATTTTTATTTCATTGTGCAGTTAAATATTTATTCCTCTGTTTCTAGATTTCATTGCCACTCTCAGTGTTCATATCTATATTTATCTACTTAAATCTTGCATATTGTCTATCTGTGTCTATATATCCATCTGCATCTACATACCACACACTGTAGCTGTGAATCTAACATGGCGTCTAACACATGATTGGAATGCACTCATTTTTTTGAATTTGGGAGTGAAGTCAAAAGCTATGGTGATATAGTTCCACTTTTTGTCAATGGTTCTACAGTTGACTTACCCATTCAGAGGCCTTCACTGAACCTTGGATATTAGGGCCACTAGATGGGGCTTGTGTGCTTAGTTCTTTGTGGGTTAGCAAAGTGTACTTCCTTTTAGTGTTTTTGATTTTTCCACTCAGAAATACTTCATGTATACGCTCCCTTATTGAGTCTCACACTGTTAACAATTCTCGTTCTAAATCTTTATATTAAGGTGAGGTGAGAGTGGGTGAGCAGCTGAAGGAGCACCCTCTTAGAGACAAAGAGGATGGGAATGGGGTCGGGGGTTCGGGGAGGGGAGACCAGGATGGGGGATACCATCTGAAATGTAAACAAATAAAATGATTAATAAATAAACAAAAAAGAAATCTTTATATTAGCCAACAAGCAGCTTAAGTATTTCACTTGCAGACATGATGTTTCTAAACTCAAAAAATGCAAATCTCTTTGTAACCAGGCACATTAGTCTCTTAGAGGCTAAATACGTGACCCCCATTATGGTTATCCTGATATTATAAAGTCTCTAGACTCTGGTGGATACTCTTTTCCTCCCTTTTTATGGCCAGAAACTCTTTACCTTTAATCCTGTTTACTTTGATCTACATGTAAGTTCTATGAGCCAATGGTTTTGAGCCTTAATAAACACCAGTATCACCTGAAGAGCTGTAGAAAATTCAGATTTAGTGACAAACCGCCAGAATGACTGGTTCTGTAAGTCTAGGACATGACCAGATTGTACAGATGCTATGGTTAAGGGAGCCTCACTGTTAATTTTAACTGCTGTCTGCAAAGACCTTCTGCAAAGACCTTCTGCAAAGAGCTTCATAGCTTTTTCAACAAAGAATTACATACTAGTGTGATGCTACACCAGATCTCCTAGTAACCACTAGCTACCACTCTTTTGGAGAAAAAGAAGTGAAGAGAGTTTGTTTTGTTTTTGGTTTTGTCTGTTTGTACATTTTTCTCTCATGCTGCTCCTAACTCCTCCCAGGAACCCCCAATTTCCTTTCTCTCCCTCTCTCTCTCTCTCCTCTCTCTCTCTCTCTTCTCTCTCTCTCTCTCTCTCTCTCTCTCTCTCTCTCTCTCTCTCTCTCTCTCTCTCTCTCTCTCTCTCTCTCTCTCTCTCTCTCTCTCTCTCTCTCTCTCTCTCTCTCTCTTCTCTCTCTCTCTCTCTCTCTCTCTCTCTCTCTCTCTCTCTCTCTCTCTCTCTCTCTCTCTGAAATGCATGGATCAGCAGGATCAGTCTTTTTAAGTATCACATCACGTAAGGATTCTCAGGCCTCTGGTCCATGCCTACCGTGCTGTGAAGCAGGCTTTCACCCCTGTTACCTTTACTGAAGATCTGCCTGGTTCCATAGTGCCACATGCTCTCATTCTTTCTTTACTGCTTCAGCCAGGCACTGAGACAACTATGGTAATCTAGATTTTAGAGACATTGGTCAGTGTTGGGGCTAACATGAGCTTTTAAATTCTCAGTGTTTCTCTGTGTTGTCGGCCTATTTCATAGCTCACTTAACTCCTTGCCTCGCAGACCTTGGCCTCTGGAACCCACAGAATTCCCAGCATGCACACAGTGCTCAGCTTCTGTCAGAATTTGCTAGTGCTAAACCACAAGCCCAGCATTGCCTCTGGCAATCCTAGGGTCTTCTTGCCTAAGTTGCTCCTCTGTAAATGAGCCTGCAGCTTGGTAGTTTTGACAAGGTCCTGAGTCCGAGGTAGCTTCAATGTTGTGGCCGCATCCGCGGCTCGTCTGACTTTCCATCTCAAGTGGTCAGCTACTGTTTAGGGAAACCTCATCTTTTCAGTGCCTTCAGAAACACTATCTTCACTTCATTTTTGTATCCTATAAATTCACACACTATTAAAATCTTGCTGTGATTAAGCTACTCACTTTTATACTCTGTCATCCTATAAGACGTGAAATTTGTGCCTTTAGCAGAATGGCTGATAGCCTGTTACTGGTATTCACTAACATTGCCTAAGCTCTGCTCATGAATATTTATTTCGACACACTTTAAATAGATTTGATCAAAACTATCTGTTTCAGCCAATAAGTTCCTGTATTTTGCCAGCAAAATCTAGTGTGGTTAACAGTTTCTGTCATCCTTTCCTTGTCCTTCCTGTGACCACCCACCATAATCTACACCATTAAGACTTCCCTTGAAAAGGCAGTCACATGACCAAGGGCCAGCAGGGGTAGGGGAAAAGGGATAGTGGGGTTCCTAGGGGAGTAAACAGGGAAAGGGGATAACATTTAAAACGTAAATAATGAAAGCATCCAATAAAAAGAAAATAAGAAACAAAGAAAAGGCAGTCACAAAATAGTATACATAGTATCCCTTAATTTAAATTAAGGCCTAATAAAATGACCTTTATATTTCTTCTGTTTGAGTGGTATATTTAATTAGATATATGACTGCCTTCTATGTGCCAAATGTATCTGCTAATGAGAATGGCGTGCTGAAAGTTGCCCAAAATGTTTGAGATACCAATAAACACTTTCAGCACTCTGGAGATGAAAAAGTTAAACGAATTTAGCACAGAGAACTTTTACCAAGCCCTTAACCTAATTATATTTGTGATACAAGTTAGACTTGGTTTATACGCACAGGGGGGCCGCAAAGTGAGCCTTATCATGGGCACTGAGGGTAATAGAGACAATTGCTTTAGTGAGCCTAGGACTGTCACAGCAGCCGCACCAGAACAGATGGCTCTCCATTTATTCCAGTCTAGGGATTCAAATTGGCAGTAGTCAAACAAAAATCCTGAAAAGCATGTCAGCAGTTGTGGAAATGAGTTTTCTTACATAATAAGTCATTCACAGTATTCCATGGAGGGTGTATATAAAATCAGAGCTACTTGCCACTGTACTTAATTTGCCTATTTGTATAATACAAACTTATTTAATGTACATATTAATATTGCCATATATATATACTATTAGTAGCTTGTAGCTGATAGATGGTAATATATCACTACTGTATTATTTTATACTAGTACATGTATATTATCCATTGCTATTAGCAGTATCTTCCTAGTAACTGTTAATATTTGAGCCAGGCACCGTGGAACACACTTGTAGTTCAAGTGTGCAGGGAGGTTGAGCGAGAGCAATTGTCAGTTCACAGATGTCCCAGGCTTCCTATCTTCCTCCTAAAATGAGGAAAAGAAGCAGTGAGATTGAAGGAAAGAAGGAAGAAGGAAAGAGAAGTGAGAGAAAAGAGGAGAGACAGACTGAGAAAAGATATCTTAATATTTTATATATGTATATAAAATAGCTTCTATCATGCATAACATATGCATTATATAATTCCCATATATATTAATATACAAACATGCATACATCCTCGAGGTGAATATGTCTGTGAGTTTTTATATTATTTTTTTAAAATCTACAGGGCTATTAGCATAACAGTTTTAAGGCATTAAGAATTAATGGTCAATTAAATTAAGAATTTAATTGGTCTTTGGGAAACTTCTCCAACAGACAACAGTATTTTGCACTATATCTGCAATAAACTGTAATGAAATAACTACATTGTTCTTCTGATGTCTTTTGCTCCTCAACAAGTAAATAATATCTTTGGGAGGTAAGAGAAAACTGACTTTGCCACTTATTTAAGGCTATGACTCAAAATTAATTTATGGGAAAACAAAAATCTTTATATACTCCTTATTATTCAATTAATTTTCAACTAAGAGGCAAAAAAAGAAGTAAAAGATGCAAGATCTTGGACTTTGCATTAGTGTAAAACTGGAACCGATTCTAGACACCCTGGCACCCTGGCACCCTGGCTCCTTCCTCCTGTTCATGGGGTAAACAGGCACAGTTGTCCCAAGGGAAAGGTCTCTGCTATTCAACTTTTCATGGATTTTAGGTTGTGTAAGCTTGACCACAGAATGGTTCCTCTAGCAGCTGGATTCTAGCTGATCCAGATTGTGTCAGTCTCCACACAAGCATTTCCTAGAACACCCATACACCAGCTGAAGTCATACCTGAGTCACAGTAGTTCTCTTCCGTGAAGGAGCCACCAAGGCGGAGTTGGTGAGCAGTCATCATTTTCAGTGTCTTTTACTGCCAATGTTGTACGCATTATCCAGTTATGCTATGCTCCCTTGAGTGCGCAAGAGGAAAGAATTCAGGACCTGGAGTTTTAGTTTGTTTTTTTTTAATATTAATTCTTGCTTCTAAAGACCAAAGCCTGACTTATGTGACCACTAGATTTCCTGCTTTGTTCTTGACCATAGAACACAATGGTTTTATAAGAGACCGGTATATGATAAACTGATAAATGTTTAGACTTGAAACACAGAAAGACAAGGGCAGCTTATAGATGCATTAGCTACACTTTAAATTTTTAATTTTAAACATTAACTTGAATTTAAACAAAATCATCTAACTGTATTTTATTGGTGTTTCCTGAGAACAGCATGGACCTAGATGTGAATGTGAAGTCTGACATTTACTGATTCGACATTCTTTTCCCTTTCCAATGTAGTAAACCACTACAACGTGCACATTGCTTTCTCACTTAAAGTAGAACCTTGCTGTAGGTGTCTATAGCTCACCTGGATGACAGGCAAGGAGTTTTGTGCTTCTGGGTCAAATCCTGTCCCTGCCCGCCCAGGGCCAAATAGCTGGGTAGAGAGGCTTATACACCCACTGTAATCTCTGCAGTGCTAATAGATTTCGTGTGCTTAATTAAGGCTACAGTTTAAAAGGGCATTGCTAGAATCTTTTTCAACCATCATGTTGGTAGCACAAGAACTATGTAAAATTATATTTTTAACCCCAGGGGAAAGAACATTGAATAAGCCAATTGGAAAAAAATATATAGAAATGCACACTTGAGCCCAGTTTTCTTTTTGTGAAAGTGGCTGTGTTTTTAGAAATAAAAAGTCTCTAAAGACTTTCTCTTCAGCTCTAAGGTTACAGGTGATCCGAACTGTCTCACAGAACTTTCCAATAATACACGCTAAGCAGCCGTTGCTTTCACAGTGTGAAAAATATCACTTGTAAATATGGAACTTTTCCACTACTAAAACTCTATATTAATTATGATGCGTCTGTCATTTGTCATGAAAATGACACCTGTCTCTCACCAACTGTTAAGAGTTGGTCTATGTGCCTCTGACTATTTCCAGTAGCCTAGGATAGCTCTAATACTGTAAGAAACCTTACTTTTTAGCAGACCTAAAATCTCCTCTATTACTCTTAAAAAACATTCCCTATCAGAACCAAAAATACACAATGGCTACATTAAAATAAATTCCAACAAGAAACTTCAAATTTATTCTGAGAAAGCATTTTCAGTTTGGGGAAATTGTAGCTAATGAGTGAATTCAATCAAGCAAACAAAAAATGGATGCAAGGTCCCTCTTGGTGTGCTGGGTAATTAATGCTTTGAAAATGTAAATCATTGCTATGTGTTATGCTGACTGCAATGGAGGTTTTCTTTTTTTCTCATTACAATTTAGCTCAGGTATTTTATGTGCAATAAACATACATTGATTATATTCACAAGGCTGTAGAAATATCACTCTCTTTCCTGAATTTTCAACCCTCGAACCAAGAAACTACATAACTTTTAAACAATACTTCTTTGTGGAGGTTTCAACATTGTCTTACAGCTGTTGTTTATATCCATACAGAAGCCTGAAGAGCAGTAGGTTTTATTTCTTTCATTTTTCTTAGTATGTATTGATTGTATAAAACAGCTGGTTTCATTATGACGTTTCCATACATTTATACATGTTTAATCATATACATCCCTCCTTGGATAATGTTGCAGTACTGGCACGCTAAATTCATATATGTGGATTACGCAAGTGGTGAGAAAATGCATATTCATAGCGTATAAAGTTATAGTTTTAAACACAGCCCTCAGATGAAGTTTGAAAGGAGACACAACCAAAAGGTAATGATGAGCAAGAATTCAGATTGTCAGTTTATCCCAAAACCTGATTTACATTAAATGCACGTCCAAGAGGGGGAGCCACTGGACACTTTCGGGTGGTGAATATGGAGAGTAGCTATGCAAGTGGCAGCCTGCTATTGAGAATATAGTGTGCAAATAAAAGCATCAAGAACGTTTGAGAGCTGGGTGGAAGACAGACTTTGTCTTCCAAAGAACGCCTGTTGGTTCAGTGCCTCTGATACTTTTGTGCCTCAGGAATCTGGGGTACTGAATGGAAGAACAGAGGAATTCAGTCGGGAATCTGGGGTACTGAATGAAAGAACAGGGGAATTCAATGCCAGGTACCAGCTGATCGATTGGAGGACCTTTACCGCTCTAATTATAATTACCTTACATTACGTTGCATTGAGTAGAACCGTGAACTCTGGATCTGGTCCTCACCTAAACTGTCTAACACTTAAAGGTATCAGTTAAAGTTCAAGTATTCAAGCAGTGATTTTCAAACTCTCATCTATCATTCAAACAATAATTAAAAAAGTAATTTCTTTTAAAATGGTAACCCAACATGTTATGATATGAATTAAAGTTTAAAATTCTAGAATTGCTCCTCAGCTGCTATAAAGTTAGTTTAGGAGAACAGTAAAACATAAGTAAAAAATGAAAACAAAGGCTTGAAATTAAAGCATTAGGCCAAGAAATACGTAACTATGAGAAATTCAATAGTTTAGTGATTCCATGGCATTGGGACAATGTTCAGTTCTCTGAGTCCAGTTTTGAATCATTGAACATTTTCAATACCTATGCGTGACTTTGCAGCTCTGTTTGTTGAAACAAAGGTAGCAATGTAAACTACAATCTTAACAGCAGCATCCACTGTGGAAAGCAAATTTCAATGCTTGCTTTATGGGACATATCAACTGTGCACTTTGTTTTCATTTCAGTTTTATTATAGGTAAAATTGGATTACCAAGCAGGGTAGAATCTGTGGCATTTGAGTAGATAGGATGTTTATGCATGTTCTTTCACACAGTCTTTCCAAACATTTTTAGATAATAAAAAGTCTTATTTTAATTTTGCAGTGGTTCAGCCTAATGAAAAACAATGCTGTGACTCAAATCCTTTTCTACGATAACCGTTGCCCTCTCTCCCATCAGCCTGACCAACATTAGAAGGTGATGTGCTCTTCTTTGGGGAAGCCTCTCGATGCCATACTCAGCGTTCATTAATTGTTCAAAGATGTGTGTGCAGGATGAAAGCTTCGTGGGCTCAACCCCTCCACAACCATGCTGCCCACATTGCTCGTCATTGTTTGCTCCTCGTTAAAGCAGTCATATTGGTGGGAAATTGTGAGTATGGCTTCTGGCATCACTAGGAGACATAATCTCACAGCAAACTGTGATTCTCTGGCTCTTAAAATTGTTCTATTCTATCTTTCAAGATGATCCTTGACCCTTTAGGTGTAGGAGTTTTTTACACACACACACACACACACACACACACACACACACACACACACACACGCACACACCAATATCCTTTGGGTTCTGACACTCTGCATTTTGATTGGCTGTGGTTATATGTTGTGGTCTAGTTCTATTGCAAAGATTCATTTCCTGCATCAGAGGTTAGGAATACAACTACCTGTGTGTGTAATGACAGGTACTTAGAGTGGAGGGGCTATGCTGGTTTAATGAAGTAATGGCTGTAGGTTCTTCAAGATCTAGGAATTCACTAGCTCTAGGTAGGTGGTTAGATTTCCAGTACCAGACATGATTTTCCTCTTGTTGAGCAGATGTGAAGTCCAGTTGGTTACCACCTAGGTACATGTGCCACTATTGTACCCTTAGGGTTATGGAACCATGCTGATCGTTGCTTTGGTTCACAGACTTCATGTCAGGTAGGACTGTTAGTTGCTTTCCTGCTTTGAAAGTTTACATGGTGCCTCAGAGAGAAAGTTTTCAGGCCAGTTTTAGCTCAGGGTTTCTGAGCTTTGTGTATAAATTTCATGGTGTTTTCAAAAATGCAAACTTACATTCTACAGCTTGGGGTTAACCAAAGGCAGAGGCAATATCTGTAATGTTTTAAAACTTGGATAGCAGACTTATTCCTGACCATACCCAAAAGAGAGCATCTCCTAAATGGTGTTGGGATTTTTTTGGTTAGGTGATCTTTGGCATTTGGAACATTGTCAGGCTGATGGGAAATTTTCATTTAGCCCTTATATGTGTATTTACATGCTGACTTACATTTCATATATCCATTTTTAGAGAGTTAATAGTATAATTCATTATAATTTTTCAAATATCTTCCTGATCTTACTTTCTTTCTTCTGCTTTTATATCCCCCATTTCTCCCTAATTAGATCTCCCACCAAATTTTTCAATTTCTATTTATATGGATTTAACAGCATGACACATTCTATTTGATGTCCTAATATACTTAATTCCACTTACTAACTTTCTCTTTGATTGTATTTAATATTTTGTCTTAATCTGATCATGGATACTGTTAAAATTTATTATACATTAAAATAATTTAAGAACACTCAACCTTAATTGTTATAAACAAATCCATTTCATATAATCTAAAGCACTGCTATTTTATTACCTTACAGTATTGTTGTCTAATCAGGCTTTGGTTTGGGGTGATAAGATTTGTTCGTAGTGTGTTATTTTTATTAAAAACTCATTTTGAAGGAGCTCTATTTCTATTTTAAGAATGTCTACAGTAGGAAATACTACAAAATCTCTCAAGCTTGGACCAGAACTCCATGGAATATCTTTCATTAATTATATATATTATATATATAATATAAAATATATATCATATATTATAATTTTTATATATAATATTATTATATTATATATTAATATATTAACTATATATATGTGTGTGTGCACACACTCAATAAACACACACGTACACATACACACACACACACACACACACACACACACACACACACACTATGAAGTGGAATATTAAACTGAATTAGTTAAGGAGCTCATTTAGAATATCAGAAAGAGTGCATATTTTTTCCAGAATGAAGAGTCGCTTTAGAAGATTTATATATTTACTGATGTGCCCTTTGATGGATCTTTTTCTAAGACAGGTTTGAAAAGCAAACATTCTATGTGTCCTAGCTTGGTGAACTACTTCCATTTTCCATATTGAACTTCTTTCTAAGACACAAGGCTTTGTTTAGCTTCTGTCATTTCACTAAAACTCAGCCCTTAAGTAACCAAATGTAATTCCTAACTGCCTAGAGAAATCCCAGTGAAATACTAAACATTGTTTCATTTTTAAATCTTTTAGTTTTTGAGAGATCTAAAGGTTTTTATGGTTGGTTTTGTTTTTTTTGGTTTTGTTTGTTTGTTTGTTTGTTTTATGTTATCATTATTGGCTATATTTCCAGTATCGGGTACGATTTTCCGCATGCTAAGCAGGTCTCAACAGGAGAGCTATTGGTTACCACCCAGGTATTGGTGCCACTACTGCATCTTCAGGGATAATATGCTATGGTAGTCATTCCTTTGGTTTATAGGTGTCATGGTTGGGTAGGACTTTTGGTTGCTTCTTTCCCTTGGAAGCCTGCATGATATCACAGAGAGGAGGCTCTCTGGTCAGTTCTAGCTGTGCACTTAAAATAAAGTTTGTTTTATTATTTTTATTCCACACAGATATATGGGGGAAAGTTTTATCTTTCCTTAGAATGTGGTATTACTGTAAAAAGGTCCTCTGAGCTTTCTTTGTATCATTTAACTCTAAAACTTTGTCTTTGTTTTTTTCATTGTTGACTATTTAACTGCACACAGAATGATTTTTAATGCAAAAAAAGATCAGCACAATTAACCAAAGATATATACAAAATGAGTTCTGTTAGTGTGACAGGCAAAAGAGTTCACATTAATGAAGAATTTGAGTAATTGTATAAGGCGTGGGGAAAATCATAATTTCCCAACACCCTAAGGGTAAAATGTGTGATAACTTTACAGATATAACTATTAGAGATTAACAAGTTTGGAAGAACAAGGTGACATCATGGATATGTACATAGATGTTTGCACCCTGCCTTGTTGGTCACTGACCAAGAGACACCCATCAGAGTTGTCCTGTTAAGTGTCTCATATGCAGGATTATGCATCACTGTGAGACCCTGAACACCCGTAACCTATAGGATGACATTAAATATGAGATTTTTCTCCTTGGGTTGATAACATGTGTAAAAATGACTGCTGAACAATTTCAAATCACTAAGATGACTTTTCTGGCACTCTGGGGAATGGACTTTGGGAGTTTTTGACTCCTCAGGACAGTATCTCAGTTATCCAGAGACGAAAGCAAAATGTTATGTCACTTTTGATAAAGACATTTTCTGGAGCATTGTCAAAAAGAAAATAACCTTTCTATAATGCCTCAAAAATAACTGGCATATTGTCTTTCCAGCTACAGAGGAATGGTGATCTTTAGATCCAGCTGAATTCATGCAGCCGACAAAAGATCTATGGGTATGGATTTAATGACGGTGGCTTAACTCTACTTAAAAATAAATGAAACAAAGCATCAGATAGCACAGCTCCTTGTTAATTCTGCATTTTAAGGTTGAGAAACAGCTTATTATGGTGAAACATTAGCCTGTTACCCAGCTGCATACAGTCTATATTGCACTGTATTATTTATTTATTCACCTTGATATTCTCCAGTTCAAAATATAAACAAATGTCAAATGCTAACTGTGACTCAACTAGTGAGAAATAGAGCGAAAAGCAGAGCTTTGAAACATTAATGAAATATTAACTTAAGGTTAAATGCACACAGCATAAACAGCTACTAAAGATTCAATGCAAAAATTGAGGAATATTCCAAGGGGAATATAGTTAAGAATGCATTTCCTAATATTGGTTCTTCTTGAAATGGTATGGCCAAGAAAATTAACTTTATAGGAAGCATTCAGAAGCAATTTTTCTGAACCTTTAGATGTTCTATAATTTCAATAATTTAAATAAAATATGAATTTGGAGTTTAAATATATTTAACTTGATTTATGGTATGAGAAATAAAATGTGAAAATAACCTTAATATGAATTGATTCAAAGAAGTATTGATATTGTCATAGGATGTAGTGACTCTGTGTTGCCTTCAAATATGACTTAGTGTTGAGGTAAAACTTAAGCTGTCTAGCTGTTTCTCGTCCATCTTCTATCCATCTAAACATTTAGTTTAATAGTATTCATATGTATATATTTATAATGAGTTCAGCTTTTACAAGGAATTACAAACATACAAATGTACAAACCAAATGTAATGTACCAGTTAATAGTTAATGTGATATTTCTAGTGTGAGGAAGTACATACAAACATTTGGACCGTTTGAGCAAAATAATCCCATACAGTTTTCTGGCAGTTAATGAATAGCACAGATGTACTTAGTTGGTGAAGAACTTCTCAAAATTTTGATTTGGAATGCTTACATCTTTTAAGAGTGATATTTGCCTAGCATCTTGGCAAATAAATTCTTTCTGCTATAATGTGCTGCTTTATTGGATGTAATAATGAGAAAATAAAAGTAGATAAACGAGCACATATCAAGATAAAGCAGGTATGAATCTATAATGTTAAAATGTAATTATATTCATATTTTATTGGTTATTTTGTTTATTTACATTTCAAATGTTATCGTTCTTCCCAGTTTCCCCTCCACAAACCCCCTAATTCAACCACAGGGTTCCCCAGCTTCTGTCCATTGGTTGGGTGTAAGTATCTGTGTCTGACTTCAGCCTCTTGTTGGGTCTCTCAGAGGACAGCCATGCAAGAATCCTATCCTTAAGCATATTATAGCGTCAGTAATAACGACTGGACAGTTGAAAAAAAAATTAAAGATAATTAAAAAATGAAATGTGAGTTTAATGCAATATTGCTCTACACTCACTAATACCTTTTATTAATTTGCCATTAAGCGATATTGTAAATGGATTAAAATTGAACAAAGTATTTATGTAGTAGCATAAATTAAATATATGTTTAAGAATACCCCGTAATTCCTTACATTTAATTCCTCAATGAGCTAGGGAAATGCTCCTGACTATTGAAAGCGATCCTGCCTACTACCACCAGGTGGCACCACAGTCCTCACTGACGTTATTCAAGGAGTGCTTTGCCGAGATGAGTCCCCAAGTACAAAGAAACTGGATTTTTTAGAACATTTTATTTGAAATAATGAGACACGTGTGATTAACTTCCTAAAGAATAATTTTACTTTTGTCATTTTGGGTAAAGATGTGCACAATAAGTAAAAATGAGCAGCTGTTGAGAATGAAAGGGAGTTGCCTCATTTAGAAGCTATTAATTTCCACCATCATTGTTCACTACATTCTCAGACTTAATCACTCATGCGCAGGACATTAAGGCGAGAGACGAAATAAGATTTTCTTTACTCTAGAGATTTTTTTTCTCTTTTTAACCACAAATATGTGTCTCATTGTGTATGTAATTACTTTACAATGAGAATTCTACCAAAGTAGTTTTGTTCTTTGTGTTGTTGGCTTCTTTGTTGTAATGGAAGAGGGTCCCATGTAGCCCGTGCTAGCCTAGAACTCACTGTGTAGCAAAGAATGATACTGAGTTCTTGATCTTCAGCTTCTTTCCAAATACAGGAGATCCCTGTGTTTCTCACCACGCAGCTAACTCCATTCATTCACAAGAGTCTACCACAACATCCCCTTTGCTATCCCGAGTACGCGCGCGCTCACACACACACACACACACACACACACACAAACACACCTGCTCAGTCTTGTGAAATCAGATGCATCAGTCAGTCATTGTATCTCATCCTTGAGAGAACTGGGCTTTTACAATGACTAATAAAACACAGAGCATCAACATGTTGATTTTTGATTGCACCTGGATAATTTAGGGGCAGCATGCTTTAGTGGGGGCCACACCTCTGAACAAGTCCTCTTCTCATATGTTATCAGTTTAAGGGTAGGAAGAGAGTAAACAGATGACAACTTTGAAGAGAGTAAAGAGAACAAGAAGGAGAGAGGAAGCCATTATTCAGAATGTGAATAGTCTGGACCCTCCACTTTCACTGAGTTCCCGTGAGCAAGAATAAAAAGCGTTATTCCCCGTTTCACTCACAGACGTGAAGAAGACATTAGTCCCTAATCATATGTCTATTGCTTTCTTGCCAAGCCACAGTGAATCTCAGTATCTGAGGGCACCATGAGAACCAGGTGTGGGATGGGGCTGCCTAAACTACATCGATAAAGTGGTCAACCTAAAGATACAACAATGTCAGCATCCCTGGTGTGTGTGTGTGTGTGTGTGTGTGTATGTGTGTGTGGTATGTGCGTGCCCTGCGCGTGCGTGCCTGTAAAGTGGTCCTCACAAGGAAAAAGACAAAGCTCTCCCATTTCCAGTGGAGCAAAGAGGAATCACACCCAGCCCCTCATTCCCTTAACATCCTTGCCCCTAGGAGAATCTTTGCCTGAGTCTAATGTGTACAGTTTCTTACCAGTGTAGCACACCTGGTGGAAGGAAGTCACCCAACACTGGTGAGCTCCAACCCTTCTCTCCACCTGAGGAGAGTCAAGGGTCGAGTTCACAGCCTCAGAGGACGCTGCTCCTCCCTAGGTAATTTGCTCCTAATTAAAGGTTCATCTACTCAGGCCATGTCTGGTTTGCTAACAAGTGAGACAAAACATTAAAAGGAGCAAACTATAGTTAGAAGACACTCTCCAGCCAGAGTAAGACAAAGTAGAAATTTCATGATTATAAGGCTAAGTTTAAAGAAAAAAAATCTGAGTTTTTTTCTATATTCTTTATTTACATTCCAAATGATTTCCCCTTCCCGGTTTCCCCCCTCCTCGAAAGTCCCATAAGCCCCCTTCCCTCCCCCTGTTCCCCATTTGCCTAAGAATTTCATGAATTCATTGTTTTTAATTGCTGAGTAGTATTCCATTGTGTAAATATACATGGAAAATATCTCTGATAAAATTGAAGAAATATACAGAAGAACACGTTAAGATTGACTATTTCATGGAAAACTTATACAGATAAAATGGTAGGCATAAAAATATTCCTAAGTAGATTGAAAGTGGAATTATAAACATTTTCTGATAAAATTGAAAATCTACAAGGAAAATATTTCTGATAAAACTCAAGAAATATATAGAAAAACACGTTAAAACTGACTATTTCATGAAAAATTATACAGATAAGATGGTAGGCATAAAAAATATTCCTAAATTGATTGAAAGTAGAAGTAAAAACATTTTCTGATAAAATTGAAGATTTACATGGAAAATATCTCTGATAAAATTGAAGAAATATATAAAACATGCGTTAAGATTATTTCATATCTGAGATTAATGTGGTAAGATCTTTAAGGAAGGTAGGCAACATGCGAGAACAGGTGGATAAGGTAAACAGAAAGAAGGACCTTCTATAGGGGAGACTTTAAAAGAAGAGCTAGAAAACCAAACACTGTCACTGAAATGAAAACTCTTCAGATGGGTGCAGTAGTTTGAATTATGTAAAGAGTCCCAAGCTTGAGAACATCAAAACAGACTCTCCAAAAGTTGTAGCATGGGGAGAAAAGATGTAACAAAAAGAAAGACTGTCCAGAAAATGTGAGAAAAATACAGGAAGCAAAATATCCAACAGACAGACAACAGGGGAGGAATCAGATAGGAAGGAACATAAATCATACTTAAAGCAATGATGGCTGAAAAAATCACCCCAAATTAGTGTCAAACAAAGACCGATCCAGGTAGCACAGAAAATACCAAGCAGGGTATAAGTAAGCCAAAGCAAACCAAATGGACAAGGAGCCACACCTAAGCTCATCACAGAAGCTTCAGAGAAATCAAATATACATACTTAAAGTCTACACTACAAAACGATGACAAACTAAAACACACACATAAAGGATGAAAACTGAAAATTACATTTAGCTTTTTCCAAAAACCATGCTAACCAAATGAGGAGAGAATAAACTATTGTAGCTGATAGGAAAAATAATACCAGCAGCGTAATCTATACTCTGAGGAATTATCCATCAAGAGTTGAGGCAAAAGTGAAGACAAGCACAATTTGAAAAACTTAATTGTTAATATAGATGGTAAAATATGTACACACTAAAGAGAAAGAAAAATGCTATAAATTATAAACCTAGATCTATATAATGACAATAATTTCACAGAATAAAAAAATATCTAAGGAATTAGAAGTTGTTATACATAATTGATCTAACACTTTTTTATAATATTAGAAATCAGGCTGGAGAGATGGCTCAGTGGTTAAGAGCACCAACTGCTCTTCCGAAGGTCCTTAGTTCAATTCCCAGCAACCACATGGTGGCTCACAACCATCCATAAAGAGATCTGACGCCCTCTTCTGGTATCTGAAGACAGCTACAGCGTACTTATATAAAATAATAAATCTTTTAAAAAAAGAGAAACAAAATAGACCATGTGCATTTATGAGTTATACATATTTGTCTGTGTGCTTATGTGTACCTAAGTATTAGTGTAGTGAATGTCCATGTGGTACAATAACCTGACAAAGGACTCCTGTTAATTTGATATCATAGTGCTTTAACATACCCGTGAACTGTAGAATGTTATTTGAAAGTGATTCAGAGTAGTTATAAATACATAACAGAATCTTTAGGGTTCCTGGTAAAAGTAAGAAAAGACAGGAAGTGCAGTGGCACAAACATATGCATGCAATAGCACACATGCTGGAAGCATGTAGGAGACAAAAATAGGAGTGAGCCATGGGGGTAAACTAGCGAGGAAGGTCATGAATGGTTGAAAGGGGGCTTACATAATAAGAAGGTCACCAGGTCATAAGGGCCATAATAATCCTTGATAGATGTTCACCCAACAGCGGAGTATGCACTGTGAAAAAATGCAGATAACTATAGAGGTCAACATTGCATGTTATTAAGGAGTTGCAAATTAAAATAATACTAGTAGCCCATTGCACTGTCCTGAGAACGGTCAAATTCAGAACCCTGGTGACGGTGAATCTACAGGGACTTGCAATCATTGAAGAGGAAATGGAAAATAAGACAGCCACTACACGTATAGTTTAGCTTACACATTACTGTAAGTTCTAGGAATCATACATTAATTGAAGACATTAATTGAACACACATTAAAAATGGATATTTAAATCAACTATATCCATTGCTTCCCAAACTCTAAAGTGTTCACGTTTCTCTTCCAGACATGAGCACATGCATTGTGGTTTATTCAAACAAGTATTATTCAGCACTGGAAATTAATGAGCTATCAGGCTTTGAGAAGAGATGGATATCTAGCCAGTCTGAGAATGATGTGTAATATATGGTTGTAAGCACGAAAAAGCAAAACCATGGAGGTAGTAGAACCATCAGTGGTTGCTAGGGGTGATAGAGGAAGGTAGGTGAAGAGAGAAGCACAAAGGACCCTTCCCACTGTGGAAAGCTTCTTGCATGGTCTGCCAGTGGTTGTCATGTGCTATTATACCTTTGCCACAGTGCACCGATGGCCCAACACCAAAAGGAGCTCTAATGTCACTGAAGGTGTTTGGATGATAATGTCACTGTTGTTCCAGGACTGACAAATATGCCCACCTTGAGTGGAAGGGTGAGAAGGGGAGGCTGTGCCTGCAGGGATAGGCCATTGTTCTTTCTCTGTGATTTCTGCTGAATTCGGTATGACAATATAACAAATTTGGCTGAATGACTCCATTAATTAAAATAATAATAGGTGGAGGGCCCATTGTTTAAAGGAATTATCCAATTATCTGTGCAATTGATTCAGCAAGTGGAGTTGCATAATAACAGTGTTTGTTCCTCTTAACATTTATCCTAATTATCTTAAAATAATAAAAGAGTCAGCAACATGAGTTTAGTTTATTTTTAATTTGGAATGTGAAAGAAGAAAGGATTGTTCATTGAAGTATTTGGTAATTGTGGCATTGCATATCTATAGTAGGCTAAAGCATTCATTAATTTCATGGGCTAAGAAATAGTGAAAAAGCTTTCATTTTAGATTACATTTATTTCTATGTCCAGGCATAAGATTGCACGTTATTTAAATAGAATACATAATTTATAATAAGTGAGTCTGAAAACAGTACATTTGCATGACAAATACACATTTTCTATTCTTGCTTTTTTCTAAAATTTGAGGTAAGTTTATCTGACAACTGTAATCATGAAATATTATTGAGAGTTTATTAAAAACATATTGAATGTTTTGTTCATGTTAGAGGTTGAAAGAACACTAGTAATTCAATTTCTACATATAAATATCTGCACTGAAACAAATTATTTCCCTTTTCAGCTAAAAATAACAAAATGTACTAGTTCGTAATTCAAGACAGAGCCAAAGCAGTGCATTTGTACATAAATCATCATTGCAGTCCTCATTCTGAACTCAATTTTGTACACTCTCAATCACGGAAATGTGTATGCAGCTGAAGGTAACAGGAGATCCACAAAGATATCAGATAAGGCAGCTTCTGATATCACATTAGAGATGAGAGGGCATTCCAAGTATGGACTTCTCATGAAAAACCACTGTTGATAATGGCTGGAAAGGTTGAGATGCAAATGCTATAACAGCTCTGCCCCAAGTCTTAGTTTGCCACCTCTAGCCAGCCTGTGTATTGTGAGGGGCTTTGATGCGCCTCCTGTAGGTGGAAGGGACTAGGGTTAGTTAGCTATGGCCCGGATGTTCTCCTGTTTTTTCTTATACTAATCTGGCTGAATAGCCATATTCATTGCATTCTCTTTCAAGAAAGTTTTGCCTCCACAAGAGCCTCCATTCTTTGTGTTGCTACCATGGAGTGCACAACTCTTTATCACCCAGATGTCTTAGTCCATTGACTGATTTGTGCCATAACCACAGACTAACTAATTTGCCAGGATAATAAATGATTTATATGGTTCTAGAGACTGTGAAGTCCATGGTTAAGAATCTATATCTGGTGAGAACCTTTATACTTTGTCTCAACATGGAGAAGGGCAAAGCAACACATCGGAGAGAGAGGAGAGAGGGGATAAGTCAAACCCATCCATCATATCAGGAAAGCTGTCCCAAGCAAAAGCATTAATTTTTTTCATGGGGTGGAGCCCCCCGACCTACTCACTTCTGTCCTGTCCCCAGACTTCAATATTGCTTTCCAACTTAAACCATGTGTACTATGAACTACTGCAGTTTTATTTATGCATCTCTACTTGCCAGACTATCCATATCTCTACAGTTACAGAAATAACCATCTATGTACATTTATAATTTTGTACCATGGTCAACTCAGAGACTAACCTACACCCAAAAAATGCATCAGAAAGTGAAAATACTTCTGTTAGCTGAATAAACTAGAAGGAGGAGAAAGAAAAGGAAGTGGGATGGTTAATAAGTCTTTTGACAGCAAAATTCTAAATCTTTGAGACTATTGTAACTGAAATCTGTGGAGACGCTTTGTTTTACACGTTAGAAGTTGCTTACCAGATCACATGCTGCTGTGATCTGATGAACACACTTATACAGTTCTTTCTGTAGCATCACCACTTGAGGACACCGCTGTGTTCCACCCACCTCCATCAAGTATAGGGGCTCAGAACTGGCTGTTTCCAACTCCACCAGATCTGTTGTCTTCCTCTGGCTTCCTTTGGCACCCACACGCACGCTTGCACATACATGGTATATGTTCACACAGGTACACACTTATACACATAAATAAAATAGATATTTTTTTTTAAAAAAAAATATGTACTGATTTGTATTGTGCAGGTATAGTATACAGAATTCAGAAATAAATACTTTTAGCTTATGAAAAATTATGGGTTAGGTATTTTAACATTATGACTATAACCTTATTAAGCTATCAGTTCTTCAAATTTAAAAGTTTATATTTGCAAGGTCTACTCAGGCATGAGTAAAATATATGCTGAATTTAATTTGAAGAACAGGAAGTTTGCATAATGCATTTCATACGAAGGCTTAACTGGGTCTGAACGTTTGCCAACGCTAAGGACTGGCATTCAACCTCTTGCTCCATCTTGCATCTCCATCTAACTCTCAGGACCTAAAATGTATTGAGTTCATCCAAACACCATCATTTCTTCAGGCCAGTTTATTCTCCTAATACCCCAAAAATACTATGCTCATTTTCTCAAGAAAGCAAAACAATCAGAGGGTAATCTCAGAGCATTAAACTGCCTTGCTGGGATACAGGTGTGATGGAGATAGACTAGATGTTGGGGTGTTTCCTGCTGACAGTGGCAGCAAACACAGAGGCTACTGTTTATATACTGCAGTGCTCAGACCACGTGAGATATGATGTGTACACTGCTTTCCTTACTATGAGCACAGCTAGTGCCTTTGCATATTTTTTCACTAAAATTGCATTCTCACTCCAAATTGTATAATGGTGATAGCTGGGGAAATACGCTATAAGTAACCACCATTTCCCTTCTGCCACAGCCTGCAGGTGTGCTCATGTGCATCAGAAAATAATCAGGCAAAATGAATCCTAAGCTCAAAGGGATTGTCAGAGCGCACACTAGGTGATTCTTGATTTTTGTGTTAGATTTCTTCCGTGCCTCATTTCTAGTGGTCCTTTTTCCACAATGTGGTCTGAAAGATCTTTGCCCCTTATATGATGTGTGAAAAGAAAAGTGATTTTATGGTCATGCTTGAATAGCTCCCTCACCAGTTAATTTCAAAGACTCCAAGATCTATTATTGAGGGAAAAATTATTTTATGCTAATTAACATTTGTAAAGTGTAAACCATAAATCAGAAAAGCATTAAGAGTCAAAGACATCTGCTGTAGATATATGAAAACTCTGTAGTGTTAAGAATAACTTCGAAATGTTTTCCCTAAGAATTAAATATAAGGTGAAGTATCTACAACATCAGTCTAAAACACTACAGTTCCTTCAAAATAAATCAACATCTCAATTCAATCTGGTAGTAAGCAATATCTATACAATTCTTTATATAAACATTTTTGATTCATGATCTAGAGCAAGATGTAAGATATTTTTGTTTTACAACTATATGTCATGAAGCATCTAAAACTATATAATAGCTTCAAAGCCCTGTTAATATAAAACACTAAACATTTGTGATTCAAGCATGATGTCATATTGGGCATATGATAATTCCAGCATCTGGAGGCAGAGCCATGAGAAGTGCTGTGACTTAAAGGCAACTTGAGTCTGAAAACAGGCACTGACTCAATAAACCCAAAAACAGTAAAGTAAAACGAAAGCTTCTGGTCAGTAAAGAAGTCATATACCATACGAAATGTGTTATATTAAGAAGGAATGTAGTCAATATTTAAAATTTTCATTACAACATTCTTTATATCATACAGCTATGTATTCATATAAACATGTCTTAAATTTAATTATATTTTGGTCCAACAAAATGGTTCAGTATGTGAATCTATGATTCGGGTTCAAACTATGAGGGGATTCACATCTGCTTCGGTAGCTGCACTGTCTCCAGTGTGTGCTACTACTGTACATGCGTATGCAGGGTCAAAGCTAACAAAAGAGACGAACAGATGGAGACTCAGACACTGAAGATAGCCACGAGAGCCTATGCCAAAAAGAAAATGCTATGAAAGTGGGTTTCTAGTAACCATCTCCAGGAAACTGCAATTCTGCGTTTTCTAAGGTGAATTATCAATCAAAAAGTGACATTTTAGCCTTTAATTCTTTGTTTGCCATGGACTTTCTCTCAGACTCTAGCTGGTTAGCTCATGGTCTTCTCTTTCATCTTCAGCATATCTTATACTTCTCATGCACTCATTGTATGCCGCCAGAACACAGCAGGGAACTCTGAGCATGACCTGGTAAGTGTTTACGCTGAATGCGAAGGGTTTGACAAGGATACCAACATCCGCACATAGAACCTTAAGAAGGAGGACTGCTGTTATCTCCTGGGTTGAGGGAACCTACAGAACATGCACAAGAGGAGTCAAGAAGAACACAGAGGGAAATAATTAGAGTTGGAGTCATTTTTTCCTATTAATATCATTGAAAAATTTAGTTTTATCTTCATCATGTATTGGGAAACTGATGTATCCCATAAGCAAATACTACATGGTATACTATCAATAGAGTGATAAACATCTACTAAAAAAATTCAGATATATATTTTTTTTTACTGCAAGTGCCCACCTCACAGCTATGTATGCTGATAATAGTTGCTATCGTTTCAACTCTAAAGAATTTAGAATCACTTAAGAGATAGACATCTGGGCATGCTTGGAATGATTACCATAGTTACATTAATCAATGTGGAAAAATAAATCTTAGTTGTAGGTGGGACCTGAGTTGGAGACTCTGGAATAAACTAATTAAAGAAAAGTAGCCGAGCACAATATCCATTCCCCATTTGCTGTACCGTGACTGTGGATGTGGGACCTGCAACATCCCTCTCTGACTGCTGAACTCCATCATAAAGGTCTTCATCCTGGAAGAGAAAGCCCAGATAAACCCTTTCTCCTTTAAGTTGTTTTAGTTAGGGCATTTTAGTACAGACACAGAAAAGTATCTAAGAGACTGATAATTTCATAAGAATTCACTATAGAGGACATAATCTCAAGGAATATATGCTCCTTACACAGAACTACAAACATACATGAAAATTTCTGTATAAAAAAGAACTTGATATATGGTTATATACACTATGCATTATAAATTTTAAATGAAGTGAAATTTAAGTGGGAAGTAGGTATATGATGAGTTTTTATTGTATATTTAATTGGTCCCCAAAATATAACTATAATCAGAATATAGTTATTATACATATGGAAACTTTTTAAAAACCTAACTGGAGTCACTGAAGGGTTTAGTCAGAAACTCTTAGAGAAACTTCACATTTGTTTGTAAAGCTATTTCTCTGGACCTTCTGTTCACAGTCCAAAGCAACCCCTTCTAGCTGCTAAGCTATTCTGTTTTCTGCTGTCTGACATGCCTGCATCAACAGCTGAAGCTCTGGCCTCTGCTCCTCTCCCATCTTAGACACAGGATACCGGTGAGGACTTCCTACATCAACAGCTACACATCTCACTGATGAGCAAGGCATAAAGGCAGAGGCAGCTTTTGCTTGCACAAAACCACAGGAGATAGAGGGACACATCCTTTCCTTTCAACCTGCAGAAATCATAAATATTCTATTGTGATCGCCATGATCCTGAGTTAAAATAGTATTTCCGTAGGAGGTTGTGCTATGTGGGAAATGTTAAGATACTTAAAAGTGTTCAGGGTAAACAATGTGAACTGTGCAACTAAAGGTGAGTGTGTTGTAAAGAAGAAGGAATATGAAAGAAGCATCAGATGTGGGCAAAACAGCTCTGGTGCAACCTCTGTTCACACAAGGAATCCATGGTACCCTCCGCCCAGGATCATGTGTTTTGTAGCTCTCTTAGTATCTTACTTTTCTGCAGATGTGATAGAAATACCCTTACAAAGGCAACTGAAGGAAGCAAGGGTTTACTTTAGCTCATGAAGTAGATCATGGCTGTACTACCCAGGTATCAGGAGCTTGGAGCAGCTGATCACACTGCCTCAGGGGCCAGAGGAGAGAGTAATGAATGCATGTTTTGGCTAAACTCTATTTATCCATTCTATAATCTAGGATCCTAGCCAGATCCTATGATACTTACAGTGATGGGTCTTCCCAAATCAATGAATTAAATCAGCATAACTCTGCTTGTAGGCCAAGAGGCTGTCTCCCAGGTGATTAAGTTTTTCAAGTTGACAATTAATCAGCATATTAATACTCTAAGCATATAAAATATGAATGGCAAGAAAAACAAACAAAGCTAGTCTTTTTGTACAGATTTTATATTAATGGATAGGTTATAAATATGAATATATATCTATGTTACATATATTTATATATAAACACACATAAATTTACTTAGATTTTCATATAAACCATTTCCATAGTTTCTCAATAGTAAGTAGATAGATAAATAGATGCAATTATATAGAGTATGTATGTGTCTTCCATCTGTCTGTATCTATGCTTAGCCCAAAGTAAGCACAGAATAGTAAGCATGTGTTTGGTGTATTAGTTATTTTTCTCATTGCAATGATAAAATACTGGACTGAGGCAACTTCCCAATTTCAGAGCTAGGGCTGTAACTACTTCCTCAGAAACCATCACAAACAGCTTCCCTTTATGCTTTCATGACTATAATCTACTTTCCAAGCTTATGCCAATAGCCACTTAGAAAAAAAAGTAAGACTACTAGGCTGTCATTCAACCTTGGGCATTGCTAGACAGGTGATGATTTCCAGTTGATTTGATACTTTACATCCTCCTTAGGTGTTGATTTTACCTACCACTCATCTGTCTACATTTAAACTAATACTAGCTGTCAATGTGAAGAAATCAATAAATCTGAGTCATGTCTGATATCGTTAATGGTAGACCGCAGCTGAGATACCCTATGACCTGGAGATCCAGTGAATGACGGATATGTTTGGTTGATTTAAAATATGCATTTTATTTTTTTTAAAAGTGCTTAGCATCTTAGTCTCTGTCAACAAAATGTCTGGCTCTTTTCTATAGGAAATATCTTCACAGGAGCTGTCATGTTAAAGAGAGCTCAGTACTCTAAAGAGCCCTGTGGCTAGGGAATCAGGCCCTGGTAGACCGGGGTTTCTGCTGGCACAAGTGTCAAAGCTTCTTTGACAAATGAATAGACAATCAGCCATAACAGAGAAGGAAATAGCACTGGAAAAGTTCATTTCCCATTTCACTGGACAGATTTTGGTCTGGGCCACCAAAATCTGCAAGAGCTAGCTTGTGTTTTACTCAAGAAAATAAAAATAAAATATAAAACTTTTAAATTCCAACCCCCCTTTAGGATAAAATACATATTAAACTAATCAATGACCTCATTTATTTCCAAGCAATAATGTCTCACTGACAAAATATGGTAAATTTTTAATACTAGAAATAAAAAATGAATAATGAAAAATTTTCCATCACCAAAAATTATAAAGCTTGGCTTTATTATGATTTTAAATGTGGGATGGAAATGAAATGTTATCTTTCCATGGATCCCTCCATGTGTACTCTTTGGTTGGTGATTTAGTCACTGGGAGCTCTGGGGTTACTGGGTGGTTCATATTGTTTTTCCTCCTATGGTGCTGCAAGCCCCTTCAGCTCCTTGAGTCCTTTCTCTAGCTCCTCCATTGGGGACCCTGTACTCAGTTCAATGGAGAGTGTCCCCCTTTGTATTTGTCATGCACTGGCAGATCCTTCCAGGTGACAGCTTTATCAGGTTCCTATCTGCAAGCACTTGTTGGCATCCACAACGGTGTCTGGGTTTGGTAACTGTATATGGGATGGAACCCTAGGTGGGGCAGTCTCTGGATGGTCTTTCCCTCAGTCTTTCTAAACATGGAACCAGAAAATTAAGCTGTTGAGATTCACTTTCTCCCTCCATTTCCCAATGTGCCATCCCAAAATAGGCCAGGTTATGCTTTGATTCTTACAACTGTCTGAGCAGAAATGAAGAAGAAGGAAGAGGAGGAGGAGGAAGAAGAGGAGGAAGAGGAGAAGGAGAAGTTGTTCCCTATCTCACCATTATTTTGGAAGATTCTGGGAGAAGTTTCCAATGCGTGAGATCGAGCATTAATTACTAGTAGTATTGATAACTAGATTAGTCATTATAGTAAGATGAATCCATTGTGATGATTGGACTACCCTTGGTGAGGTGGCATTGGGCAAACAACATCTGTAATCATCACTCTGACTTCATATGAGATAATGCTGCTGGCTCCTCTCTTAACTTTGCAGAGTGCAAGAAGTGTCTCAAACAGAAATTAAAAAGAATACCTTTCCCAGAATGAAGAGAGAGTAAATAAAGATTACACACATTGATGTCAATGGACATGCTCCCACCCATGCACATGCACATGCATGTACATCAACCAATGACTAGAGCTGTCTACTTTCCTGTTCATTAGTCTTTAGTTTCTTCAGGCATGTCATGACCATCTCTAAATTCCAATGAATACTAATGCTGTTGAATTTGCATAATTTAGATTATTCGTGAACTTTATACATCATTAATTTAAATTGTCCTTATTTATGACTTTTCTCTAAGAGGAGAATAATCCAATAATGTTATAGACAAATATGTACATCTTAAACACATAGCATAATGAATCAGCTGCTTTGGAATGGAATTCCAACACCTTTAAGTCACATTGGACACTTGGTTAAATTGCATAGCTAATACAGTTTGACGCAGCTATTGGCCAAGTGGCCGTTGGTAGGCATTTCTACTAAAATGCTACAACTGAATAGTATTTATGATCTATATCATGTGTCTTGAACTAAACTGCCATCAAACATAGTTTTGTAAAACACAATGAGTCTATAATTCACAATTAATACAAAATACTTTGTTTTTACCCTCATGTCTTTGGAAGAGAAAATTGATGTCTGTAATAGTGATACATGTGGTATAAATTTTAGAGTGTAAAGAATAAGCTTGGTTCCATTTTGTGTCCTGGAACAAACTCGAATGCTTAGGACTGTAAACGGGAGCTTGCTATTAGGGTTAGAAGCTATGCTCTGCCTAGTTATTGCTTGAGGTAAAAGTTTCAGGTGATCAATTTTTATAGAATTACCAAATTATGAGAAAATTTATGATATGTAAATAAGAATACATCTTAAATTTGATGATGTCTTTCATATCAATTACACACAACAATGAAGGAACTTAAGTTTTCACCTCACGTGCAGCATTGTGGCAAACACAGTATTATGAGGTTGTTGCGTAACTGATTGTTGCACTAATACACTCTAACCCTTAGCCCTGTTGGCTCCTCACTATGTTGTTAAGTTTAAGTCAATTAATTATATATGTGCGTCTTCATTCACACTGCGGAAGTGTTGGAGGAGGTTATATGATATCAGTCTCAAAAATAAAGTACATCCTTCTAAATCCTGGGAAAGATAAAAAATCAATTTGCTATTTCTCTCTCTTAGACAAGATGTTAGAACTTCTGCTGTGATAATTCAGGAGTTGTGTGATTGCTAGGATCTATAGTAATATTTAGTTTTTGAATGGTCTCTCCAAATCATATTTACCCAATTCTCTCAGCTGAAACATATCTAACATGCAAAGAGAGGCCACTTTTCTGCCTCACCTTCTAAGTGTTTGCTCTGTTGATTAGTGTTTATAGCTTCAGACAGATTAGTGAGGCAGTAAGTAGAGAAAAACGCTAATGGACAGCTAATCAAGTGAGTGGGTATCCGATAGTCAATTACTAGACACTACAATTATAATTCAGGAGTATGGGAAGCATTATCATTTTGATGCAGTGCTTTAAGGCCAAATGTTGTAAGTAGAACAGACAAATGGTTGTGCACTGGCACACTTGGGAATGTGTTATTAAGAGCCGAAGGTTTTCTAATAAGATGGTAATCGCCTTTCACAGATGCCACAGGCAGTGCTGTAGCTCATTTGTTGAAAATATAGTAGGCCACATTTTTTTTTTTTTTTGGTTTTTTCGAGACAGGGTTTCTCTGTATAGCCCTGGCTGTCCTGGAACTCGCTCTGTAGACCAGGCTGGCCTCGAACTCAGAAATCCGCCTGCCTCTGCCTCCCAAGTGCTAGGATTAAAGGTGTGCGCCACCACCGCCCGGCAGTAGGCCACATTTGTAAAACCAAAGAACCAACATTTTATTCTAGTACTCTTTTAGAGGCTGAGACCTAAAAGTATAATATTTGGAGTAAAAGTCTCTGTCTGTCCTTAAGCATGATATAACCTGTATCATCCAAAATTATTTTTCTTGAAATATTGCTGATAAATATAAACCAAAAGAAAACATTTATAGTATGGTACACTATGATAACACTATAGGAAATATTTTAAGATACTATCCTATGGCAGCTTTTCAGAACATTTCTGGGCCTTTTTCTTTTTAATTTACAGGGAACAAACCCCACAAAATTTTAGAAGTGCAAGGAAGGATTAAAGACATATACATTTAAAATTTTATAGATTTTAAAAACAATTTCGAAGTAAGTTAACTGAACTACTCAATTCCATGGAAATAGTCAGTGATAAACTGAACTTGGCACCTGGACCCTTAACTACCTTCTTTTATGTCTTACTTTTATTTTTCTCGCTTTTCATTTACCCTAACACCAAATTGTCTCTAGTAATTAATTATGCCACTTCTTTGTTTTCTGGTTCATTTACATACAGTTTTAATGTCTCAGTGTTAGATTTTTAGAAAAAGTATAACCGTTATTCAAAGATACAAAAATGTATACCAACTTATAGACAGTTATAATTCTTCTGCCAAGCCCTTGTGTTTCTTAGGATGTATAGTTCTCCCAACAAAACATTATTGGTAATTATTTATTTTTCTATATCATTCTTGTCCTCCAAATTCAGATTTCTGTGAAATATTATCATCTTTCACAGTCTTTAATAAAGAGGGAAGAACTGGAAATTAGACCATATTGAAGGAAAGTTCTGGAGCTGAATGTGAATTGCAAAACTCCCAAGAAGTAATGAGCACAGGAATGGTTCAACTTATGTGCAATTGGAAAGCTGGAAGGAGAGGGAAAGCATCAAGAGTAATATTTGAAAAAACAACATCCAAGAATTTCTATTAACTTAATTGAAAAGAGAAAAAAACATACAATGATCCACAAAAAGAAAATTGTAGTGACTCCCAGACTGAATGGAAACAAGAATGATCTGCCCATAGTGACACATGGAAACTAAAGCCAGAGAGAAGTAGTAGGAACAGTCAGTAAGAAAACACCCTTCTTTAAAAAAAAAATAAAGGCATTAGTAAAACTGGTAACTACTCAAACTTTAACTATACAGACACAATGCAATGGCTTGACATGTCCAAAGTATAAAAGAAACTAATATCAAACTGTAAAGTTCAATTTAAATTAAATTATACTTCAAGTGTGATAGTAAAATGAGGGTATAGCTAAACAACTAGAAAGTACAGGTGAATTTGTTTCTAGCAATCTCATGTTAAAGGAAATACCGGAAGGAACCGTACAAAAGGGGTAAATGATGCCAGAGGAACACAAGAGAAATTCAGGAAAAAATGCACAGGAATTGGAAGCATAACAATATACATATCAAAATGAATATTGGCTGTATGAAATAATAACTATGGTTTGTACAGAACAATAAGCAACAATATGCAAATTAAACAATTAAAATAAGACCTAGAGGGGATTAAGTACAGTTAAAGGGTTATAAGTTTTTTGCGATATTTGAAAAATGGTGACATTATTCATACATATTAATAATTGCCCAGATGTAGCCAAATAACAGAGTTCCAGGGCACAGTCCTTCAGAATGACAAATCAGCCCAGCCCTTTGAATCCAGTGCAAGGCATTAGGTCCAACTATAAGCAGGGCAATCTATGAGGTAGCCCGCTTAATTTATATACCAACTACAAGTCTGAGGGTTCACATGCCAATTTTGTGGTTTTTCAATTTTGTGGATTAAGTTATCAATGAGTTATGCCAGATAATGAAAAAGAACATATTGCTACAATATGCATATATGCATGATGGCAGGCCAGGGTGTTGTAGACGTCTATATTGGCAGCTTCCAGTGTCATCAGGACATGAGGCCTCAGCATCAGTTGTGGTAGTCTGTGCCATAGTGTATGGTCTATCTAAGAAACTCACACAAGTGCTAAGGACCAGAGTATTATTGGGGTTTTCATTATATATACTGGATAGATTAATTAATTATTAGTAGTTGATCCTGCCTATCTCCAAGATGCTATCTGGAAGTCAAACTGATATCACATGGTCTGGACTATTCATAACCCACATCAATAATGTAAACTTTCAAGTGTGGCCCAAAGGGCTCATCATACATAAAGATATTTTGTGATTCAAAAATATTCCAGCACTTAGGATGTTTTCTGAAACCAAAAAAAAAGTACATGCCTCTTGTTGAGCAACGAATTCTTTATAGCAGAACGCACAGTTGGGGTCTTGTTAATTGTCATAGATACCTGCTATTTATACTTCACACAGCACTGATATGATAGAGAAATGACTGACTTCAATATATAATCACAATGTCTTAGTTCTGTTTTATTTCTATGATAAAGACTATGAACAAATTGGGGAGGAAAGATTTCATTTTTGCTTAAGAATCCCCAACATACCAGGAGCCTGGAGGGAGGAAGTGAAGAGGAGCCCAAGAGGAGTGCTGCTTAGGGCTTGCTGCCCATGGCTAGCTCTTCATGGCTTGCTCCCCAAGGCTTGCTCCCCGTGGCTTGCTCTCCGTGGCTTGCTCCCCATGGCTTTCTCTCCATGGCTTGCTCTCCAAGGCTTGCTGCCCATGGCTTGCTCCCCATGGCTTGCTCTCCAAGGCCTGCTCACCATGGCTTGCTCTCCATGACTTGCTCTCCAAGGCTTGCTCCCCATGGCTTGCTCTCCATGGCTTGCTCTCAAAGCCTTGCTCTCCATAACTTGCTCCCTATGGCTTGCTCTCCATGACTTGCTCTCCAAGGCTTGCTCCCCATGGCTTGCTCTCCATGGCTTGCTCCCCATGGCTTGCTCTCCATGGCTTGCTCTCCAAGGCTTGCTGCCCATGGCTTGCTCTCCATGGCTTGCTCCCCATGGCTTGCTCCCCATGGCTTGCTCTCCAAGGCTTGCTCTCCATGGCTTGCTCTCCATGGCTTGCTCCCCATGGCTTGCTCTCCATGGTTTGCTCTCCAAGGCTTGCTCTCCATAGCTTGCTCTCCAAGGCTTGCTCTCCATAGCTTGCTCTCTTATCCCACCAGGATCAACAGCCCAGGGATTACACTGCTCAGAGTAGGCTCCCTGGTCATCTTCCTCCTATGTCAGCCATTAACCAAGAAACTGATCTACAATACTGCTTACGATCTGATAGAATCAACCTCTTGACATTCCTCTTTCCAATAACTCTAGCTTATATCCAGGTGACAGAAGCAAGCAAAAGAGCAAGTAAGCAAGCAAGAAAACAAACAAAAATCTCCAAATACCTAGCCAGGATATACAGATAACCTTTGCATGACCCACTGCAAAATTAACAAACAAATACAAACAACAAAAACAAAACAAGCATACAAACAAATACTGAACTACCCCATTCAGTAATGCTATATAATCTATTTTCATATTCTTGTCTTTTGATTTTCCATTATTTGTACATATACATGTACATAAAAGCTATTCATAGAATTGTCCCATGGCTCTAGTCAGTCAAATACAGGGGTTTTGTTGCAATTTGTTTGTATTGGTATGTCATGTTTTCTTTTGGTTTTGGGCATAGTCATTTTTCACTGGCATTAAGTTCACAGCAGGTTTCCATTTAATGTATCAATATATTTGACCATCACTGTTAATTTTATCAGCTCATTAATGATTCCAAATTTATATTGTAGTATAAGTATAGCAGGGAATATCTAAAACACAAGAGTCAAAAGTAGCTAGCAAGTTATAATTCCACCCAGCTGCCTGCAATTAGCCCCATCCATCAGCATCCCATATAATTTAATTGCCACCAAAAGCACTGCCTCTCAGATTTACAGGTGTCCACTCTGCCAGCTAGGTTTGTAAAGCAGGAGTGACATTCTGTTCTTTCAAGCATCTGGTAAAACTGAGATAATGAAGATAGCTCCTCAAATTTTAATCCCAACACTCAGGAAACAGAGGCAGGAAAATCTCTTGTGAGTTCAAGATCAGCCTGGTCTGCATAGCAAGTTTCAGAATAGCCAGAGCTATGAGAAAGAGAGAGAGAGAGAGAGAGAGAGAGAGAGAGAGAGAGAGAGAGAGAGAGAGAGAGAGAGAGAGAGAGGAAGAAGAAGAAGAAGAAGAAGAAGAAGAAGAAGAAGAAGAAGAAGAAGAAGAAGAAGAAGAAGAAGAAGAAAAAGAAGAAGAAGAAGAAGAAGAAGAAGAAGAAGAAGAAGAAGAAGAAGAAGAAGAAGAAGAAGAAGAAGAAGAAGAAGAAGAAGAAGAAGAAAGAAAGAAAGAAGGAGGAGGAGGAGGAGGAAGAGGAGGAGAGAGAGAGAGACTATACCATAAAACAAAATCAAAACAGAAGACAAGATACCTTGTCTGTCTGTCAATATCTTTTTACCACTTAACTATTGTGTATAGAGCTACTTTTACTGCACTGCTGCTTACAAGCTTCTCTGCAACATTTCCTTTCATATTATTGAATTGTATTCAAATGTGTTCATATTTTAAAGAGATATTATATTCAGCAAATATGTTCCCCAAACTGCTCCTTGTAATATTAGTCATGATTGTTCATCTTAATTATCATTTTCTTTTAATTTATTTTTATTGAAAAAGGAAGTTAAAAAGAAGTAAAAATATTTTATGATAAAATTGAACATTTATGTGGAAAATATTTCTGATAAAATAGAAGAAATATATAGAAAAACACGTTAAAATTGACAATTTTCATGGAAAATTAAAGAGTAAAGTGGTAGACATAAAAACATTGCTAAATTAACTGAAAAAATGAAATAGAAACATTTTATGATAGAATTGAAGATTTACATGGAAAATATTTCTGATAAAATTGTAGAAAAATGTAGAAAAACATGTTAAAATTAAAGATTATCATGGAAAATTTTATATAGATATAATAATGGTAGACAGAAAAGTATTCCTAAGTTGATTGAAAGTGGAATTATAAACATTTTCTGATTAAACTTGAAGATCTACATGGAAAATATTTCTGTCAAAATTGAAGAAATATATAGAAAAATGTTAAAATTGAAGAGTATCATGGAAATTATACAGATAAAATGATAGGTATAAAATAATTCTAAGTTGATTGAAAGTGGAATTATAAACATTTTCTGATAAATTCAAAGATTTACATGGAAAATATTTCTGATAAAATTGAAGAAATAAATAGAAAAACATGTTAAAATTGAAGATTATCATGGAAATTATACAGATTAAATGATGGGCATAAAAATAATTCTAAATTGAATGTGGAATTCAATTTTCAGGTAAAATTGAAGATTTACATGGAAAATATTTCTGATAAAATTCAAAAAATATATAGGCAAACACATTAAAATTGACTATTTCATGGAAAATTATACAGATAAAATGGTAGATATAATAAACATTTCTAAATTAATTGAAGGTGGAATTAAAAACATTTTGTGATAAAATCAGAGATTTACACTGGAAACATTTCTAATAAAATAGAAGAAATATATAGAAAACATATTTAAATTGAAGATTATCATGAAAAACAATGCAGATAAAATGGTAGACATAAAAAACTACTAAATTAATTGAAAGAGGAATTGCAAACATTTTCTGATAAAATTGAAGATTTACATGAAAAATATTTGTTAGTCTATGTCTTTTTATTGGGGAATTGAGTCCATTGATGTTAAGAAATATTAAGGAATAGTGATTGTTTCTTCCTGTTATTTTTATGTTTGTGTGGGTATCTTCTCTTGGGTTTGTTGGAAGAAGATTACTTTCTTGCTTTCACCCTGGAAATATGCCTCTATTCATAGATGTGCAAAAATACATCACATGTAACTGTCTCTTTCTAGTTATAATGAGGTTCCTGGAGATATAGGCATAAATCCAACTTTTCTATTATGTACAGAACTACCTCTGCTGGGAAGATGCCCCATAGACATCTATAGTCTGTCTCTGCCTGCTCCTACCTAGCTGTTAATGTCTGTTCATTTTGTGGTCACGTAGAGCCACCTAGGAAACTACAGCAAAAGCTTACTTTCTGATGCCAATTATCTTCTAATCCCTGGAGGAAGTTCTACTGATGATCTGGGCATGTTCATTTTTTCTTACATTCCTGGAGTGTTTTCTATGTGGCAACATTTCATATGGATAAGCATTCATTCATTGGTCTCACCACTACCCTGTTCCCAACCATGGGGGCAGATTATTAGTCTCTACTCATATTCAACAAAAATATAAACTCAAGTAACATGCAGTTCACCACAGGGAGTTGACTTATCATTTCATTCTTCAAATGGAAGCCTTTCACCTAGTCTGCTGCTCATTCATTGTGGGATTTCATCCATTAAGCAAGCATCTCTATTCTCTGGAAATGCCTGAAATATAAGGCACGTTCATTTTAACCCTATAATGTGATAGGGTTAAAATAGAAGAGATGGAAAAAGATGACATACAGAAACTAAAGACACATGCTGTATTTGACCTAAGTAAAGAAGAATGGGTATTTTATAAAGAAAGGAACAATGAGTAAAATGGTATGGAATGTCTATATTGATTTACTAGATTTAACACAGAATGAAATAACTGAATTTATAAACAGTTGGGAGAGTTTCATGTAACTATTTCTATAATTGAAAGAAAGAGCAGTTAAAAGCCAGAAAAAATATAGTAAGACTATCAACAAAACTTACAGACCTTCCATAATTGACATAGATAACACTATATTAAATAAAACGTATGGGGTCTACAATAACAGGAAGACCAGTCCTTCTAGATACTTATAGGATATTCACTAAGGTAATTATGCTCCGGGCCACAAGAAAGTAACTCAGAGTGTAATATTGGACCACACTAGAGATTAAACTAATTACAGACAGAAATCGTGTAGCAAGGCCCAGAACAATACAAACATCTTCAGTGGTACCGTAACATTAGTAAAAGTGGGAAATAACAAATATATCTGTTCTCATGAATCCATTATGTGTACATTTCATACAAATTTTGTCAAAATTCTAATCTACATAACAAGAAATAAGTCATAAGTAATTCAAGTTCTTGTCAGTAATTTCTGAATGTCTCACATATGTCTGATATGTCACACATATCCACTCATAGTAAGCACTTAACTTCATGAATTGTTTCTATACTAGATGGTATTTAAAATATCAAAACTTAAAGTTAGAAAGACTCTGAAAGAGGTATTGTATGTGGGATTATACTGTTACTTACTTGAAAGAATAGGAAGTTATTTATACAGTGGAAGTTAAGAATGAGCTTCATTTTTTTTTTCTGTGACATTGGGTACAAACATTCTTAATTTGCAAAATAAATGGTTTGGGAAAATGTTGTCACCTATTTACTGTGGTAGACCAGAAGGAATTACAGCTAATATCTCTTAAAAATCACACAACTGCTGGTAATAAACTTGACCTTCAATCTGTGAGTTGTTTAGTAACAGTTAATTCTTCAAGCAACATTTTGACACAGTAGGTTTATAAATAAACTGTACACAGGCTGCCGCATTCACTGTAAAGAGAAATGCCTTGCATTACCTCCTGTAAATGGAATTATGTTTGCTCCCTTGTCTGTCATATGTCAGATGGTGGATGTGCCATCACTGCCACAGTTTTGAGAATACTCTAGTATTTTTTCAGCACCATAAAGAATTTCAGTAGGATCAGGAAGATATCCAGGCTTTGTTCTCTGTATTCATAGAAGATTCTGATTTTTCTACTGTAGTCTACAATATGCTTAAATTTTCATTTGGTGATTTTAGAGTTTCTTTGGGAACTTTAGGATTCCTTTATGTTGAGATTTGCACCAGTTCTAACCTTTTCCTTTTTAACATTGCCAAAGGAGTTGATTTTTGAAATTTGATTAAGTAAAGTGATTACTTAACTTTTTTTCAAGTGTTATCTCTATCTTTAGTCAAATTACGGAGACTCTCTGGTCTAACAGTTCATACCTGTTAAAGCAATTTACAGCCACCCTTTCCTTTCATGGTGTCTACATTTACAGAGTCAATAAGCTGAGTATCAAAACTATTCGGCAAACTATAGTAGTTATAATAAGCAGTTGTAGATTTTGTCATTGTTCTCTAGCTAATAAAATACACATATATATCATTTTATTTGATATTTTAAGAATGTAGTGTTGCTTTAGTATGAGCTTGTACTGGCTGGTTTTGTAAGTCAATTTGATACAACTGGAGTTATCACAGAGAAAGGAGCCTACCTATAGGAAATGCCTCCATGAGATCCAGCTGTAAGACATTTTCTCAATTAGTGATCAAGAGGGGAGGACTCAGCCCATTGTGGTTGGTGCCATCCCTGGGCTGATAATCTTGGGTTCTATAAGAAAGCAAGCTGAGCAAGCCAGGGGAAGCAAGTCAGTAAGTAACATTCCTCTGTGGCCTCTGCATCAGCTCCTGCTTTCTGACCTTCTTGATTTCTAGTCCTGACTTTCTTTGGTGATGAACAGCAGTGTGGAAGTGTAAGCTGAATTAACCCTTTCCTCCCCAACTTGCTTCTTGGTCATAATGTTTGTTCAGGAATAGAAACCCTAACTAAAACAGGGCTGTATTAATATAGATTATATGCAAACTCTGTAACATTTTACATTAGGGAGTGAAGCATCTTGGACTTTTTTTTTTAAATCTGGATTTTTTTTTAAATTTTACTTCTAACCCAATCATAAAAGAACACACATGGTATGCACTCACTGATAAGTGGATATTAGCCCAGAAGCTTGGAATACCCAAGACACAATTTACATATCAAATGATGTCCAAGAAGAAGGAAAGAGAGGCCTTTGGTCCTGGAAAAGCTCAATGCAGCAGTGTAGGGGAATACCAGGACAGGGAAGAGGGAGGGGGTTGACTGGGGAACAGGGGGAGGAAGAGGGCTTATGGGACTTTTGGGGAGGGGGGAATCAGGAAAGGGGAAATCATTTGAAATGTAAATAAAGAATATATCTAATTTTAAAAAAAAGCTGAAAAAAATTTTTCTCGCCCCCCCAAAAAAATTACTTCTAATTATACATATGGCATCTGGGCATAGGTATGTGCATATATATTGGTGCCTGTGGAGGCAAGAAGAAGATTTCTGATTTCTGGGAGCTGGAGTTATAAGTGATTATGGGCTGCTTGTCATGGGTGCTTAGAATTGGACCCTGATCCTCTGCAAGAGCAGTGTGTGCTCTTAACCACTGGACCATCTCCATCCTTTAAGCTAGTACTCTTTATATATTTGGGATAATGGTATATAGTATCCTGACTGTGAGGTGAGTCTTTAGTCTCAAATGTAGGGCAAAACTATGGAAGCAACAAGTTCTATCATATTAGAAAGTGGCTTGCACTATTCCTCCTTTCTGTAGCAAACATAATTTCTCAAGGTAAGAAATGAAAACTAACTCAAGGATAACTCCTTCTAGCACTGCTTTGAGGAGAAAGCAACAAATAATGAGGTCTGGCTCGTCACTGAGTCTCGTGTTTGAATTATAATTCATTTTAGTGGTGTGTGTGTGTGTGTGTGTATGTGTATGTGTGTGTGTGTATGTGTGTGTGTATGTGTGTGTGTGTGTGTGTGTGTGTGTGTGTGTGTGTGTGTGTGTTTTAAATGCATTCTAAGGCACTGCACTATCAGTTGAGTTCTTTAACATCCAGTTTTGTTTTCTTTTGGTTGTAGAAAAGTGTTTGGAGCACTAGATAAGCAGTACCTCCCACTCATAATAAATTAATGAATCAAAGAGCAGAATATAGACACTATTCAAAAGAGTCAGGTTTTAGGCATTTACATTATTGAAAGTCATTGAAAAGAAAAGATATCTATTAAACTGAAGCAGTATATTTAAAAGAGTTCTATTAAACTCATGAAGTAAGTTTTCATTTGGGAGAACTCTTAATTAAGAAGGGGAGAAAAACAACAAAATCCTAGTAGTTTATGTAGGACATATTTACAAAAAATAAGCTTATTTAAAGGGGGCTTGCCTGACAGTTTCCAAATAATCCATAGTCTTTCTCTTCCTTCAAATATCTTAAACTCCTAGCGAAGTAGAGAATCAGGTTTAGAAAGAAGTTCTGCTCACATCTGTAAAGGGAATCCTGAAATTCAAGCAAATAGCAGTTCCACCAGTCATTATATTAAATCGTGGTTCAACAGTCCAGTATTACCTGGAGAGTTTGGAACTCTACTCTGAAGACTGATAACGGCTCAGGAAATGGGTCTCCATGTGTGGTCTCAGCATGCCGTGGAAACTCATTTGAAATGTGATATTTTAATGTCAATCTTACTGCATTGGAAATTGGGTGAGAATGCTGCATTTGGTGTATGACATGTCCTTAAGAAGCTGAAATTCTTAAGTAAGAACTAATGCATATATGAGCCAACCAATGAACAAGATCAGTCCTGAGGAAAGACTTGTATCATGGACTTTGTGGTTTTGTTCTGATTGGTATAAGTGTGGGGGTAATAGCCTCAACCTGCTTCTGACAGTTTGTCTGACAGTGATGGTGTATTCACTGTGTTGCATGTAGTCCATGAAAGTACATGTTCCATTCTCAAAGACATAGAGTGAACCATAATCCCCATGGTGGTAGTATTTGCAGGTGATGACATAACAAAGTTGAGGCCTTCCCTCTACCCAGTAAGTGAACAACAAGACTTCAGCCTATGAACCAATGTTTGGACTCTCTCTCACCTGACACCAGATTACAATGTGGTGTTGAATCCATAGAGTCAGAACTGTGAGAGAGGATCTATTGCATAGGTTTATAGCTGCCTTCAGGAAGCCAGGGAGAGGCAGTCAGAGGAGCCTGAGTAAACACTGAGGTCTTCAATTGGGATGATTCTGCAAAAGGAGTACTTTGCAGTTTCCAGTCAGGAAAAGTCTCCGTGTTGTTCATCTCTAAGTGCATTTCCTATATTTTCTGATACCATATCACAACTCCTAACACTGAAGGCCTAAGACATGTATAATATTAACTTACTTATTTTGCAGATAGATTTTATGTGCCATCATGGTTCTAGTAACTGGACCTACAAGTGTGATTAATGAAAGAAAAGTAAAATCTCAAAATTCTGAATTAATGATGTTTCTATTATAATCGTGGCTAATAGAAAAAAGGAAAGCAATAAAAAGACCAGTTTGCTTAACAGGTAGCAATATGGATGGCAAAGTGAGACAGATAGTGTGTAGTTTGGCATATCAGATAAGGTAAAGTACCTTAGGAGGCCATAAAAGATTATGCATGCAGATGTTCAGGAGAGATCAGCCATGGAGAAGTCAAGGACCCTGGTCTTCACATTCATTCTGAAGCAAAAGTGATTTGCCAGGATTTAGGGGAAAACATCAGCTGGAAAAAGACAGTATTGCCCTGTGTGCATATAATTATGTATGCTTGATTATCTCCAAGTATATACTATAATACTTTTACCAAGGTTATTGCTATATTGGTGGAATAGCACAGCAAAACTGACAAAAAGCAGCATTCCATCCTTCTGGTACCTTTCAGTTTTTCTTAGGACAATCTTTCAAAGAGCCAGAAATCCCATAGGGGAAGTTTTAAATCTTTATATCATGATTAAATGAAATGCCACACAGATCTTTCTTTTGTTGAATAGGAATGGAAACCCCAAAGAAGAGACAAATTTTCCTTCATTTATATAAATGTTGACACACTATCCAGTGGGATGGTTGTACAAGCATTGTAATGTGTTATGTCCCAGAACCATCCCTGCCTAACCCTGTTAATAATATTCCTTGAGTTTGCTGGTGAATCTCTCTGGTTTAGGTGCTTGCTGTGGTCTGGACCAAAAGACATTGCCTGGCTCATGATGGACCTCAGGTCTCTACTCTATACCAACTTGTTAAGCGATTTGCGTATCATCTCTGTATTCTGCCAACCCTGGGAGAGAAGAGATTGCCATGATCAAAATCATTCAGCAATGTTTCAGCGAATGAAGAAGAAGCAAGAGGTTCCTAGTGAGAGTGGAGTGATCTGTCCTTGGGGAGAATAATGTTCATAAGAGTTCTATCAACACAAACCTTCCGTGTGCTCTTCTTCACCTGACGGGAAAGAGGACAGTTTCTTCTTTCTGAACTCAAGCTCTGATTTCTTGGAAAATTATGGAATAGTTATGTTGATGATTACTGTGAATAAGAGATAAGTCCTTAGTTAGCAGCTGTACCTGACAGTGGCTATATATAAAGTGAATATTTTCAGCATGTTCGTTGCTATCAAACATGTAAATGACAAACTTCCCATCCTCTTGCAGCTTACAAATCAGTTTCTTAATGGAAAACTTGGGAAGACAGATTTTATTTCGTGTAATAATTTTCAGTGGGTAGAAGGACAGCTCATAGACAAAGGAATGCTTGGAAAGGAAGATTTTATGTTTCCTGTCTGTGGAGCACTTGCCTCTGAGAATCTGTCAGAAGGTGAGGCCTTATCCTGTTTGACAACAATGATTATCCTGTGAATAATTCCTTTTGAGGAATTTGAAACTTTCATCTCTGCCCCGAAAATGACTGCATAATGTGGCAGGGCCATTATGCAAACTAGCCCTTAGCAAGCAAAGGATGTTACAACTCCTTCCATCACAAAGGCAATAATCTGTGACATTCTGAAGTCACAACAAGAGTGCTGTGTCTGTTATCCCTGTAACAATGACAAAGTGTCCCTTTATGGTGTTCCAAGTAAGAAAGCCCAGCTTGTGTATGGTTCAGGTCATCAGAATTCCACCCAGTGTGTTGCTTTATAGCCCTGTTCCTGTTAGTTCTGAGTAAACCTCCCAAATTGAAGCTGGAAGGTTGGAGAATTAGTGAAGGAGAAAAGGTATCAGTTCACCATTGTTGGGACACTCAGCGGCTGATGTAAACATTTTCTTTCCATTATAGAAAATATTGTAATCTGCTGATGTATTTCTACAAGTGTGATCACTAGTGCTAGTATTGAGGACTGAAAAAAAATTCCTTTATGATCAGAGGAGTGAAATATTCTTTTGGTTGTTACTATAGTTCAGAACCAATGTGACACCAGCATCTTCTCTCTTTGTGACAAGAAAGGGCGGGTTCTGTGTAAAAACCTCCTCTACCGGTCATTGCCAAGTTAGGGCATATTCAATCACTGGGCTGTTTGCTTGGCATTTTTGTTGGTGGTGGTGGTGGTGGTGATTTATTTCCCTTTTGTTTTGAGATGGGGGTCACATTATGTAGTCCCCTGATGGTGACTTGCATTCACTATGTTGACAGACTGGCCTCAGATTTAAAGCAATCTTCCTGCCTCTGTTCCCTCACTACTGGGATCACAGGCCTGCATCACCTTGTTAGGATTTAGTGATTGTTTTGAAGTTTTGTAGTTTGGTGCAAATGACATTAAAAGCAACAGAACTATGGGCCAATCCTTATTTTTGTTTGTGTTATTTTTTTAAACTAGTGGTATTTCCTTATCTCTGTAAACATCAATAACGTGTATTTAAAACTCTGTTGTGTTAAAAAGACAATGACACACTTCTGGCCTCTGAAGACTGGTCTTGACTTAGGTGGATGGGCTGCTAGAGAGCAGGCTGGTCCTTGATAGGATTCTGTCTAAGCTCCACCCCATGGTTACCTGGCAACAGCCATGTATGCCCCGCCCTACAGTTACCTGGCAACAGCAAGGTAGGCCTGGCAACTATAAAAGAGGCTGCTCTGTGGGCCCCTCCTCTCTCTCTTGCATCTCTTATTCTCTCACTCTCCTAGCTTCTCTCTTGCCCACTCTTGGCCTCCCCTCCCCTCCCCCCTCTCTCCACGTGGTTATGGCCGGCTTCTGCTTCTCTAGTCTCTCCTTCTCTCTGCCTTTCTCTGCCTCTACTACCCCCTTAATTCCCCTCCCCATGCCCTGAATAAAGTCTATTCTATACTATTCTGGCATTTGTCTGATCCCTCAGCGGGAAGGGATGACTCGGCATGGCCCACCAAGGCACCCCCTTCCCCCACTCCACTGTAGAACATATTCTCTCGCCTCTTTCTCTTTTTATAATCACAACAGTCCTGCTTATCTGGACTCCCAGTGATCCTGAGGTGGTAAAACGTGGGCACAGTTCAATGTTTGTGTCTTCTTCTTTCTTAGCATCCTGTGACAGAAAGAAAATCTCTTCAAAAGTTTCTGAATCTTAGTCTCCTCAAACCTGTGACTTAAAGGAGCACACAAGAAATTAAATGTTGACAGGCAGCTCATCTTTAGAGGGGGCACATGTCTGTTCCACCTGAACAAAATAGAATACACAGAGGACCTTATAAAGTAGAGGATGGAAGAGAGAAAGAAACGGAGATGCAAAGGGGAAAAGAAGCAGACTGGCCACAGGTCGAAGCCTTCAAGGGATCCTAATCGCGCAGCCTGCAGCCTGCCTCACTCCCCAGGAGAAGCACCCGAGACTCCTCACCTCTGGTGTTATAAGAAGCTCCTATTCTTTGAAGCACTGAAAGCTCTAAATTCTAAAACATGGGATTAGCTGAGTATTCAAATATCACTTTTGCAGATGTGCAGACCGGAAGTTTGACATCCACAAAGTTAAACGACAGAAGGTCAATATGAAGAGCTTTATGACTTCAAATATATTGGCTCCCATTCTTAGCATTGTTTAAAATATATTTCTGTATTTTTATACAGATCAAGCAAGACTATTTCCATTTAAAATGCTTGTGACACCCTTAATTAATTTGAAAGAATGTAATTGCTAGAACATTCCAGAAAAATAATCACGGCAGTTTTAATACATCAACATTTTCTATCTGGGCAAAGGAATTAGAGAGGATTTAAAGTAATTTGTGTGACTTCTTGTATTGTTTTGTGTTTTCTTGTGTCTACAGTCCTAGGCAGGATCCTACACCTGTTTAGTCTGTCTCACTGAGGTGTCTCCTAGGCGTCCTGAACACTGGGAGCAGAGCTGTTTGGGGAAACAAGGACAGAGAGGTTTGATGCTCTGAAGCCTTGAGGGCTTCCCCTAAGAAATGCTGAAATGCTGAAACGCTGGGATGTTTCCCCCTCTTATCCTGACTCTTGAATTTTTCTCTTGATCTCTTTTCACCTAGGGTAGCTGTAGTTACCTAAGAGTGACACCCTCGCTCATAGTCACTGATGATTTATGTCTTCCACTCTCCAGGAGCCTGCTTATTCAGGACACTGCATTTTGTGTCAGGGATTTGGGTCACCTTTCTTGTTTCTAATATTGTTTTGGGATTCACATTGTATGATAATGAAGTAGCACTAGCATCCCAGAAATGTATCTGTATGTTCTTCCTCCCTGTGAGCATGATCTGCATAATGGGTCTCTGATCAGCAATTCTTGGTCTCAGAAATATTGGGAGTTTCGGATTATTTTGATTGTTTTGGATTTTGAGATAGCCACATGTGCATTTAATGAGGATTTCGTGATCAAACCATTTCTTGATCAAACCAGATTCTATACACAATGAAACTGATATTTGACATATAGTTTGTACACATAAGCCAAAAAAGCAATTTGTAGTATAACCAATTTAAGCTTGTTGCCAACTAGCTTACCTATAAATGAGACTCAGACTATGGTTATTTTATTTGACTTTGAAAGTTACTGGGTGGGGGGAGACCCCTAATCTACTCTTAACTGTTGGCCTGGCTACCTCTCCAGTGGTGTACCCCAGATACTTGCTCATGGCTCATCCCTTCTTGTTCTTTCTCCTTCTCCACCTCATCTCTTCTCTATCCTTACTCTTCTCCACCCCCAACAGCTGACTCAAAACCCACCTACTTCTAATCCCTCTAGTAATTAGCTGTAGCCAATTTTATTTAACCAATTAGTTTTAAATCAAGGAACAAGGTTTGGTCAACAAAAGATTGTAAAGGTGAGAATTCACTCCGAGGCCTAGATTTTCCCTTTGAAAGGAACTCAAGGTAAGTGAAGCCTCTCTTCCTGGCAAACAGAAACCCATTTCCCAGGAATACTAATATAAGCTTTTATCTATCTGCCAGCAAACCTTCTGTTTACCATGTTGGATTTCAGTGTGTGCAGAGCCCAGTCATTTTGGACATTATAAGTAGCAGTGCATTTGGAGGGTTTAGGGTTTAGAAGCTAACACGTTGTGTGAGTCAGGTTTAGACTTTTCCTCTTGTGATATACTGTCAATATTCAAAAAGGAGCATTTCAGCTTGAGATTTTGGATTAGACATGTTCTCCCTGCAGAGGCCATCCTAGCTTACAGAGATGTGGAGGGCAGCTGCCATCCAGAGACATCTCCCAGGGAAACACTGAAGATGCACAAATAGCCACATCCCAGAGTCTAGATGGTGTCATTATTCTATTCCATTCCTAACTCTATCTGTTGGAAACTAGCTTCCCATTTCCAGTGTTTCACCCAGAGCGCAGAGTAGTGATATTCATAAAGTAGTAATATTGCTGAAAGAAATCACAAACAACATTAATGATAGTGGGTTAACACAATTGTTGCTCTGTGCCAGGCTTGGGGATATTGCTATCACTCCATTTCACACACAAGGATAGTGAAAGTTGAGATGTAGCTTGACATAGGCCATAGCAGTGTTGGTAAATGGCAGAGATGAGCATCCAGCCCTAGGTCTGTAGTCAATACTGTCAGGTTCACAGGAAACTCTAATTCCGCAAACTTCAAAGGCAGTTCATACATTCAGAAATGAGCTCAACCTATTGGAGGGTTTCTGACAGCTAGATTAAAAACCAGCAATTTTCTGGAACTTGTGAAACCAGTTCCCTTCTACCAAAAGGATTCATTTCCTTACCTCTGGCAGAAGGGACATATGGCTACCTATGGACCAGGCTCCTTGAGTATCACAAGTAACTGCTATACATTACAAAGTTCATGTCAGTATCCCTTGCCTTCTCACCTCCTCCCCTACCCCCTAGTCCATGGGTTTCTCTCCCCCAGCCATTCATTCTTCTATTCTCACTATGCCTCTCTCTCTCTCTCTCTCTCTCTCTCTCTCTCTCTCTCTCCTGCTTTTATCTCTCTCTCTCCTATTCTTGCTTCTATCTCTCTCCTCTCTGTCCACTTCTATTGTCTTCATTGTCTTCTCTCTCACAGATAGCCCTGGCCATGTCTAATCTGCAAGGCATGTTCTTTTTCTCTCTGCTTTGAACTCTTTTCGGATGCCTCTGGATGTTCTCTCCCTCTCATATCTATAATCAAAACCAGCTCTGTAACCATACCATGGCACTGTCATGTCACCAATTTATGTAAGTACTGCAACACAATGCCTTTTCTAAAAATTATGATGGGTTTTTGCTTCATATTTTTCTGACTCTTGCAGAGACAAATTCACAAAGGTCTGCTGCTGCTGCTGCTGCTGCTGCTGGTGGTCATGATGTTGGTGGTCATGATGATGGTGGTCATGATGATGGTGGTCATGATGATGGTGGTCATGATGATGGTGGTCATGATGGTGGTGGTCTTGATGATGGTGGTCATGATGGTGGTGGTCATGATGATGGTGGTGGTGATAGTGTGTGTGTGTGTGTGTGTGTGTGTGTGTGTGTGTGTGTGTTTGTATATGCACATAGACATGTATTAGCATATACATACTTGCAGGAGTCAGAGGTTAATATCATGTATCTTCTATTGTTTCTACCTTCTTTTTAAGATGTGGGTACCTCACTAAACATACCTCAGGATTGGCAGCCAGCTATATTAGAAGCTTCAGGAATGGTTCAGTTCTATTCCTGGGTTATAGTCATGAGGTACCACTTCCAGCTTTTGTAGGTGCTGAGAATCTAAATTCAAGTCATCATCTTATGTGGGAAGCATTTGACTGACTGAACCATCTCCCATAAATATATTATACTCCTAATAACTGAAATATAACTTAGCTGTTTCTGCATTTGAATTAAAAAACAAGTTATTTTTAATTACAAATGACTCTTTGTAAAGAGATTTTTGCCTTGATCAAACTAGTCTAGATTCCTTCTACCTTTCTTTTTAAGATCCAGTTTTATCAACAGTTATGCTAATTTAGTATGTAATTATATGATCACCTTGAAGATATCCTGCATTTTATCCCTGATGTTTCTTACTTTACCTGTTCTCAGCATGTTCTTTTGGTTTAGGCAGGACCTAGTTGGTGTTTCCTGTTAGAAATTTTCCAGTCCCCTGGTGAGATTTTTCCCAATTCCTTGGTTGTAAATTCCCACTTACCAAAGCTACATTCAGAAATTAACTCCATTTCCTGCCCTGCCTTCCCCTACCCAAGTGAAAAAGTCTGCTGCTGGTGATAATATCCAGCATTTGCTAATTGATATACATGGAGACTAATCCATGAAGCCAAGAGAAAGCTGTATGTTGTGGCTTATTGCTCAATCTGTTGGGATATCTGGAGTTGGGAAACACCCAAATCTGCCTTCCAAAAAGAAGCTGGTGGGAGATGGATTGAGTCCTGGGAATGGGAAAGGCTGGTTGTTGATTGGATTTCCCCAGTAACAGGATTCTTTATAGGCTTATTGCATGTTTCATCACAGGTCATGAGGAAGGTTCTTCTGAGGTTGTGATAGTAAGTCCATTGTCTGGATCAATTAAACTCTCATGTGCCCTTAAATCCTTGGAAAGTCTCTTTCAACCAACTTGGAATGGATTCTCAAACCTTTTCCTGAGGAACAACTTATGTACTTTCTCATATAAGGAGTTTCTACAGGCCAGAACTACTGTAGTGAAGGTCTATACCACTACTGCTCTTTCTGTGTTGTGTGTGCATCCCTGTAACTTACTGTTGAATAATGGTAGATAGAATAACTTACCGTTGAATAACGGTACATTCTGGATCACCAGGTCTCTATCAGAATTGCTTCAGTTCAGGCTACAGATGACCTCACCTGGCTTTCTGCGTGTTAGAAACTCCAGGAATGATCTCTAACCAAATACGTCAAATAGGTTGTAATAGCAATATTACAGCACATAACACACACACAATAGTTTATCTCTTCCCAACGTGTACAAGACTGTTAATATTTGTAGTTCTGTTTTTAGTTGATTGAAACTTGGGTATCAGAAAAAATAAGTTATAGCTTTAAAAAGTGCCTAGAACCCAAAGTGGATCCATTTTGAAGTGAATTATTAGGAGGTGACATTATATCCAGCACTTTTTAAGTTTAGTGTCCCTCTTGGCTACTTTATTTCTTTCATATACAGTTAAATCCTGTCAGTATTTGATCTGTGGTCAAGTGAATTAACTTGCCTTGTATTTCTAGAGTTTTCATCAGTATAATGACCTTTAATGCTGTTTTGCTCCCTTACCTCTTACTTTATGGAACTTGCTTGGTTGGAGACACAGAAAAGAGTCACTTCACTTTACTAACAGTGAGCGATTTTTGCTGGTTCCTGCTCTCTCTTTATCCTTTTTAATTTTTGAACCTGTAAAACTTTGGTCACATGAAATTGAAATTAAAAAAAAGGATTCTCTGAAAGAGCTCATGTTTTCTTAGCCTAAATTAGCAAAAAATAATAAATAATATAGATCAGTTTTCAAAAAAAATGTACATTAAGCTCTGTAACTACGAATCGCAGATACAGCTGAAACCACTTCATCTACAAGTTAATGGGTAAAATTAGCATGTTAAAGAGTCTGAGGGCTTAATTAGAATGGCAATCCTCAAGCAAAAAGCTTTAGGAACACTAAAGTGGCTGTTGATTTTGTTTGTCTCAGATTTAGGGGCTGTGCCTGGTGAAAATAATTAATTCCAATTTTGAAGATACAGTGTCCTCATTGAAAAGATCTCATCCTTGATCTTAACTGAACTCACTTGCAGTGTGTTCAGGTTAACCTTATGATCTTTCTGGGGTAATGATTGTAACTCTTGTTACTGGCCATGGAGAGATGGCCTACTGATTTCTGAGTGCTTTGCCCTTGTTGAATGTGGGTTCCAGCCTTCTCCAATAGAAACATCTGGGGAAAAAATAGGTTGGTTGATTTTGTGAACAGCTGTGAGTCTTGCTCCTTGGTGGTACTTTATTACATCGAACCCAAAGTCTCCCTCCTTTGTTTCTTTGGTGTTTTTGTTTGGTTGGTTGGTTTTGTTTGTTTCCTTACAGAATTAACGTTCATGTTTTTAAATGAGCCTTAAATGATTTCTGGGTTATCCAGTTATTTCCCTTTCTCTACTGCTTTCTGTTGAGATCAGACTGTGCCCCACCTGAATGTAAACTATATTTATGGGTAAAACAGTGTTTGGTCCGAAGTGAGTCTACAACATGACAATATTTCCCACAATGATAATTTGGGCTCAGTTCTGATCTGACGAACAGGAGGATTGCTAACAGATAAACAAAACTCACATTCAGCATTCAGAAACCTTCAAAGAGGAAAAACCATCTTGTCCCTGAACCAATCTTGTAGTCAACCACTTCTTGCAGTGGGGCATCTAATTTCATAGTAACTCAACAAGCTTGTAACAGATCAAAGCTCTTACACTACTAGCTCCCAGGCTGTTCTGGCCTGCAAGCCTCCTCCCACTATTCAAACTCCCAAGCTATTTCAGCTCATAGGCTTCCTCTCACAGCAACATACACCCTTAAAACTGGTAAGGCCTTTTATGCCTTTTGATGTTCTCTCTGTTGTGATCATAAAAAGAGAAAGACTTTTGACAGAATGTGTTATAAGGTGGTGTGGGGGAAGGGGATGCCCCAGCGGGCCCATGCCGAGGCATCCCTTCCCCCCAGGGGCCAAACACACACAGACAGAGTATAGAATAGAGTTTATTCAGGGCAGAAGGTGGGGGTTAATGGGGTAGTAGTGGAGGCAGAGAAAGGCAGAGAGAGGGAGAGAGTAGAGAAGTGGAGGCCAGCCATGACCACTGCGTGGAGAGGGGGAGAAGGGGAGGAGACTCCAAGAGAGGGAAGAGAGAGATAAGAGAGGAGCAAGAGAAGCAAGCATAAGACAGAGAGGAGGGGCTAAGCAGTCCTTTTTATAGTAGGCCAGGCCTATCTGGCTGTTGCCAGGTAATGGTGGGGAGGGGCATAACTGGCTGTTGCCAGGTAATTTTGGGGTGGGGCTTAGACAGAACTCTAACACTCTCTACCTCCCACCCCAAGAGAGAGCCTGACAATTTCAAATTCCCCAATAAACTTTTCTTCCTACACATGGAGTAGTCTAGCTTGATGATTTCATGGTGCCCTCATTTACAACAGTGTTTTTCCAGTGTTTACCTTGACAAAGCTACAAATTTCCCTATATATTTCTCAAAGTATATTGTGACCATGAGTATATGGTCCATGTGTATATGGCACTAATGTCAGAAAACCAAGCCAGATGTAGGACAGGGTGCCACTCCTTTTCCTAGATACCATAAAGAAGTGAAGAACCTGACATTCCTTTGGCAACAGTCTATCAAACTTTTGAGCTGAATATCTGGCCACACAGAGTGTGTGTGTGTGTGTGTGTGTGTGTGTGTGTGTGTGTGTGCCAAATGACCAAGAAAGAGAGAACTCCAGAGTGTCCCATGTGTTTGACTCAGTCTCTGCTGTTAGCATGATCAATTGCAGTCTATGCACTTTTTCTACTTGGATCTGTTATTTGCCCATCATTTTCCATTCATGTTCCTGTACCCAATGTATTTTCAACTTACTTTCTGTCTTAGTTAGGATTTATTGCTATGAAAAAACACCATGTCCAAGGCAACTCTTATAAACATGAGTTGAGGCTGGTTTATAGGTTCAGAGGTTCAATCCATTATCATCATGATAGGAAGCATGGCAGCATCCAGGAAGACATGGGGCTGGAGAAGGAACTGAGAATTCTACATTTTGGTCACAGGCAACCAAAGACACTGAGTTCCAAACTTTGTGGAGCATATATATGAGAACTCAAAGTCAGCCTCCACAGTGATGCACTTCCTCCAACAAGGCCACATCTCCTAGTAGTGCCATTCCCCATGGGCTAAGCATTGAATCACACAAGTCTACGGGAGGCCAAACCTCCTCAGGCTGCCACACCAGACTCCAACAAACCTGCCTTCTACAACTAAATTTTGTACCTGCACCCAACATTGCCACATCAGCCACAGCTGTGATCCAGTATTAAATAAGTGATCTAGTCACAGCTTTTTTTAATGTAGAATGCTTGGCAACTGTATGGAAGTGATTTTGTAAAGGAACATGCCTCAAAGTACCAGCAACTGTCATGTAAGTTCCCCAAACTTCCAATAGCAGGGATAACTAACAGGCAAGGAAATGCTCATGTACCTGGGTAAATAAATTCTTTACTAAAAAAACAGCCATAAAATATATCTCCACTGAATGCTCAGGAGATTTTGTGGAAGAGGGAGCAGAAGGATTGTAGGAGCCAGAGAATCCGGGAATTTGCTGTGAACTTATGCCTCCTACTAATGTCAGAAGCTACACCCATAAAGCCTCACCGATATGTCTCCCAAAATGAGATGAATGAGGACAGCATTAATGGACATGACAAAAATGGCCGAGGATAAGTCCACAGTGCTTCAAACCCAACCAAAATTATATGCAACTGAGGAACACTGAGAGATGCTGCTCTCAAGGATAAAGCACACAAATTGACTGTCCAGTAACAAATAGCCAGTCCTACAAACATACATACAAGTAACAAGGTACAGACCCACAGATTACATTTAGAAAAAAAATGAAAACAAAATACGCAGTGAGACATGTAGAGAAAATATTTCATAGATTTGAAGGACAGTGTGGAGCTCCGTAGGAGTACATAGGAGAGTTTTAAGAAGAAAGGGCAATGGGGGATTTATAATTATATTATTTTCAAAAATTAAAAAAGGCAGATACACTGAGTTGAATAAATGTGTTCGTATAAACATCTATATTGGCTATATTATATAGAGGTGAGCATTTGAGTTGGGAATATAGTCATAGGTTAGAAGTACACATTGCTTTGGGCTTTCCTAGTGTCATATAATGGATGCTATCAGGCCATATCAATAACATGGGACATGAGTCTGGGTTTTAACTTAGAATCACAAATGTGGAATAGAAAAGTACATTTTATTGGTTTGCCCCATAGCAGTCATGAACTGGTTAATTTCCCTCATTTCTTCTCCTTTCTTCTGTCCTATAGCTTTGGAACTGGATTTAGAATGACTTTAGTTTTTTCTTGTACCTGTGGCCTTGTGCTATGAAGATGAACAAAACAAGAACTCTTTCTTTCAGAACTCACAGCATTACTGAACTGATAGTTTGTGACTGCATTTCCTATTGTAGATTCAGGGGAAATACTAAGATAGAAATAAGAAATTGACTAGACACAACTAACTTTCTGACTTGTGAATGCTTCCATCTCTAGGTAGCATCCATCCCTAGGTGTTTACTGAAACAGGCTTGTGGCACAGAACTGAAGAATAGTTTCATCCCTGAAATGATACTCACATACTACCCAAACTAAATTTGGTATTCAAATTAAGTCTCTTGTTCTATTGTCCATAGTTTGTGCCAATATTATCCATATAATTGATACTAGTCCTTTTCAATAGGCAGGATGGCATGTCTTTTTCCCTTGTAGACTCTCCATTAGACTCTAGTTGACAAGCCTCTGTGTCCCTCTCCCATACTACTGGAGAACACTTATGGTTTTGTTAATAAGATTTAGCTCCTTAAACTTCCTAGATTTAAATTATCCCTTTGAACACTATAATAGACTTTTTATTGTCTAGTCAGCATGATCTATCACACAGCTTAAATAGCAGTTAGACTGATGCATTTATGAGCTGTGTGGTATTTGAGAGTTGGCTATGAATGAGTTGATTCCTCACCTCTAACTGCTGTGTACTTTCTAAAGTTCCTTTGTTTTCCTGAGACTAATCTGTGTGGCTAAGCAGGACTTTTTTTTTTTCTAATTTTCTATATATTTTTTTATTTACATTCCCAATGATTTCCCCTTTCCCGGTTCCTCCCTCCCGAAAGTACCATAAGCCCTCTTCCCTCTCCCTGTTGCCCATTCAACCCCCTCCTGCTTCTCTGTCCTGGTATTCCCCTATATCCATGCAGTGGAAATGTGGCTGTCTTCCTGTGGAATCCAAATCAATTCTTTAATCTCTAGCACTGTGAGTACTGAGTGAGACAAAGCCCTTTTGTCTTCTCTCAACTCACTGCTTAGTATCCGAAGGTGAGAAGGAGCCACACTACTGAGTACCTAACCATAAACAATGACATATTTTGCTTTATTTTTACAGTTGAAGATTATATTATTTATTTGACACACTTGCAATTGTTGATTAAATAGAGATGTGCATAAACTGAGACCTGATAGAAATAATTAAAGAAGTTTAATTACAGTAAATTAAGAGAAGGACACACTGTGAAGCAGAAACAACAGATGGTGAAAAAAACTGGTAATTTGAAACTGTTAGAGACATTAAGGGGGATCTAAGGAAATACACTGATTTATACAGACACAAAGAATTTCTCCTTTTCTGCTCCCTGGTTTGTTTTCAACATTCTTAAGCTGTATCCAGAATGTTTTCATGTTTCTTCCTTTGTTTTATTATTTACTTTTCTAGAACCTGTCTTATTTTCTTATGTGGTTTTATTTCACTTGGAAAGTATTTTCCAAACTAAGTATATTTTGTTTGATGTCTCTGCCAATTATCATAACATCTCAAGAATGCCAAACATCAAGATTATTCCTAGCTAATAGTTTAAACTATTTATCAATTATTAATATGGCAGATCTATGACATCTGTATAGTTTCACTCAAAATAAAAATAAAAATAAAAAAGCTCAACCACATGAACTCCAGTTCAGGTGTCAGTATGTGCCAAGCATTGAATAAAGGACATACTTTGCAGACTTCCTCCAAAGCTGTTTTAGACTTACTGATTTTTTTTTTTATGGAATGTTATTTGTAGATTTCCTTAGAACTACCATCTTGCATATAATGTGTTATCCATCTGTCTTTTATTCTTACTCATAAAGGATAGTTTTTCCTGGAATTATGACATACTTACTGAGGCTAAAAAAAAATGATCATTTTAAAATGAACATTAATAGTAGAATATCTGACTTCTAAGCAATTCTATTTCATGAAAGTGGACTTAGTAAGCTTGAAAGCCTCTGTCCTTTGGTGTTTAACACATGGAAATAATCATCATGTTAGTTACACCCTGGTGATTTTAGCCAAACTTATTCCCACCCTATCCTGAAGATAACATAAATTTAATTTAGCAACAAAGGTCAGCCTTCCTTTCAAAACTGTGCTTTTTCTTTCTATTAGTGGTCATAGAAGAAACTTATTTTTACAGCCTCAGGGTTCTGGTATCAATAGAATAATTTTAACTTAGTATAGAAAGAAATCATTTTGATGTGGATACCCCTGTTCTAGGTTTCGCTGTTATTTATTTTTTCTCCCCAAAAGACAGAGTTTCCTGTGCCCTCCAGTAATGATAAGACACATATATTCCAATTTCTCAATATATGAAATCAAAAGCTGTAATATCATTGATGCTTTTTTTTTCTTCTCTAAGCCTTGGATGCTAAACTTCATCTCACTAGGACCTAGTTGTAAAATTTTAATTGAAAAGATGATTTTGTGGGAAAGAAGCTTTTAAATGTCCAATAAAAAGCTTCTTTTGTCATGTTTTTTTAGTCAACAATATTTAGAACTGGTATTTTCATTTTAGTTATTATGGCTAGTGTTTGGTCAACTTACGTAAGCTACGGTCATTTTGGAAGAAGAACCTCAATTGAGATGCTCCTATCAGACTGGCCTATGAGAAAGCTTGTGGAACAATTTCTGGATTAATCATTGATGTAGAAAGGCAGGACTCATTGTGGATGGTTTTATCGCTGGGCAAGTGGTCCTGGGTACATAAGAAAGTAGGCTACACAAGCCCATGTATATTGAATCAGTAAGCAGCACTCTTCCATGGGCCCTGATTCTAGGTTCCTGCCTTGAGTTTCTTCCCTGAATTTTTTGATGGTTGATGATTGATCATCTTGTGAAAGAATAAACTAGCTAAGCCTTTTGGTTAGTCAAGTTCCTTGTGGTCAGGGTGCTTTATCACAATATCAGAAACCCCACATAAGACAACTGGCCTTAACACTTCAAAATAATTTTGCATAACATTTATAGGTGAATTCTTACCCTAAGGGTGTTAATGGAAATGAAGTAGCAAGTATCATCCCATCATTCAATGGATTTATGGCACATTGAAAAAAATGTACCACCTAAGACATGCACGTGTCTGAATATTTCTTTTTAATCAAAATTATTTTAATCTTTAATAAACTTCTTTTTAACAGTATTTTAAAACTTGTGTTTGAAACATAATAGTGCATGAATGAAAAATAAGTAATTATTTGAGTAAAAATCTGATTTCTCAGAGAAAACTTTCTGCACTATTAAAGACAAACCATGCAAACTTTAAACATTAGTCATGCCATCAGACTAGGAATCATGTTACTAATATTGTTAAGCCAGGGCATTTTTTTTTTTGCATCTTAGGAAAGTATATTGTAATAAATTAACCTTTAGATAATTTTGTTGAGGCAGAAGCAGAAAATTCTACTGTCAGTTCTTTAGTGGTATATAAAGTAAATGACCTAAGATGCAATGGTTCTCAGGACTGCAGACTCTGTGTTCACATCTTTTTACAAACTGTTCTGTAGTTTACAATTGTATGAGAGAAAAACATTACAACTAGCCTGAAAAACTTGCTGTAACAGGACAAGCTTGTGAAATTGTGCCTGGACTAACTGGGCATGTGAAGAGTGATCCCTTAACCAAGACCATGCCATAAATAAAGTGGTTTATACTGAACACTTTCATGTCTGCATGTCTGAAAACTGAGTATATATATCTACCCTATGCCTGTATTACAGATACAGAATCAAAAGATTGTCCTCATGGGCTGAAATGTGAGTACTTAAGTGAGAATAACATTTCATAACTGACATAATCTCACTGTCAGGGGAACTAAGAACATCTTCCCTGGCTGTTCCAGGAAGGGACTTTAGGAGGCTTGAGTACGTTTCCCTGATGTAGAAAGGCAGGGTCTACTGTGGGTGATTCCATCCCTGGGCAAGTAGTTCTTGGTGTGTAAGAAAGTAGTCCACAAGCCATAAGCAGCACGCTTCCATCCCCTCTGCTTCTAGGTTCATCATTTGGCCTATGCTTTGACCTATTCTCTTTGGAAATTTATTAATTTTTCTTATTTTTAGAAATATTTTTGCTTTAATAAAATATATCTTTAAGAACAGTGGAATGTTGAGTCCTACAAATCCTTTGAGAAAACGGTCAAAACCATCTGTAGTGTCTGGAGCCTCTAACACACTCTTCAATTTCATCACCCACCATCCCTGACATAGACCTAGTCCCACACTAGCTCTTGCCTGGTGACTAATGTTTCAAAATAGCTTGGGTGACACCACTCCCCCAAATAAGCCTTAGCTTCTTACTGTTTTGGAGCCACAAATAGCTCTAGGTTGTCCTACCTTTGACTATCAATAGTAGTTTATTTGATTCATGGGATTAATTAATATATCTCACATTATAGTTCTGAAGATATCTCTCACTTCTCCTATTTTATTTTAAACTGAGTACAGAATGACATTTTCTGTTGTTGTGAGAACCCTGTCAGGAACAGCAGGCCAGCTCCCCATGACCAAAGATGGGGGCTCACAGACAGACAGGAACTTTCCATACTGCTCATGACTGCCTGGGGTAAGGGCAGATATGGAAATGGGCTAAACAGAGAACTACCCTGCCTACGGTGAGGACAGAGAGGGAAATGACTGGGCAAAAAGACAATGCCAGGAAATACCATGAATACCACAAGGTGGGCAGGACAGGGCCGAATGGCAGAGATAACCTCCCCATTTGAGTTGACCAATAATTTTAAATGTTGTTCAGGGTAACCAATCACAGTTGTCCAACTCAGGCGACCTCTGAACTCCACGCCAAAATGTTTATAAAATGGGTATGCTTTGTGAACTCGGGATCTCCTCTTGCCTGCGTGCTGGGGGACCCCAATGTACATTAGAACATTAAACCTCTTGCGGATTGTAGCGATTCTGGTCTCTGTGGCCTTATTGAGTGGGGGTCTTCTAACAGACTCTAACATTGTCTTCCCTAGTTACTTGGCTTCTGAATGATTTATGACTTTGGCTTTAATGAATGTACATTTACCTGATGATGTGATATTGGGAAGGCAAAGTTATAGAGGCAGATACTGCTTTAGAGCTTCTACCAGATCTCTGGTTTCATACAGAAACCTGAGTGCTCAGTCTCTGAAGCATGTCTAAAATGAACTGTAGCATTTGCTGGAAATTTTACAGCTTAGTGTTCTGTAAAGGGTTAGCCAAGTCTAATAACTTTGATTAATTGACCTGAAATAAAATACATCAAAAATTCCCAGCTTTCTGGATACATACAACAAAAAGTAAACTTGCTCCAGAGAACTGAGTTATCATCTCTCAACCATGAAAGGAGTATATGTACATATACCCAAACATGAACCACTCTTTGGTTGGACAAGAAAATTTTATGGAAAATAAACAAATGACAATCATAAATTCTCCTATAAAATATCCTTATAAACTCTTTCCCAAAGTCTTAATTTCAAGTTTTGTTTTCATTTTTATTTCTGTTAATATTTCTAACAGTTTAAGTGTTGAAACCCCGTCTAAAGGTTAAGAATTTACTAGCTAGATTTTCAAGAATTAAAAGAAAAAAGATTAAAAAGATACCATTGTGTTTAAGTCTATTTTTGTTTAACCTTGATATAATACATTGTCAACTAGATAAGTAAGAAAAAACACATCAAAGTATTTTGAAGATACTTTTTCTTGTTGATTCATCTGAGGATTCTTCCATATTTAGTTATTTGTTAAATTAAGTAAAGATTAACCATTTAAATAATTTAAATGTTACATTACTCTTTCATAATTAGAACACATTCAACACATTAATTTCTTTTTCTTGCTCCTCTTATAAACACTCACAGTTATGATAACAAAATGTCATCAGGAAATGGACTGGACAAAAGTGGGATAAGGAGTACAGCATGTTTGAGAGACTGCGTGCTGCCTCTGCGTGGGAAGATAAGATGTGCACTGATCCTTCAGGCCCTCAAGAGTCGGTCAGTGATGGGAAGTGTTGGATGTTGGTCCACAGGGCTGCTAGAGAATGTGATGTTCTTCTTGAGAATTCGTACATGATAGTTGTTTCCTTTTCTCTTGCTTTCTTCTATACTTTCTTAAGTAGAAACAAAAAAACAGACATATGGCCTCCATACAGAAAAAGTAATGAAGACTCCAAGTATGGCAATCCCAGGTGAGTTGGTGGTGTGAGCTAAGTCCACCCCTCCGTGCAGTCAATAAATGCCTATAAATTAAAGATTGTCCTCAGGTCTATTTCTGTCTTTCCTTAAAACTACTTGTTTCAGTTGTCACAGAACAAACAGCACTTCTTCATGCCAACCTTGCCAATAATGTTCAGTGATTATTTTATAGACTGTCTAGATAGTCCTTAAGAATAGCTTCCCTATGGGGCCACCATGTAAACACAGCTTTGACTCACTCAGTGAAGCCTCAATGAAGTCTCATTGTTTTAATCTGTCTCCACGCTCTGTCAGGTCAGGGCTGTTCAGTGTCAAAGACCACTCAATTTAAATGATGAAAATGAAAATTATAAATACTTTTTAAAACAACTAATATAATAGGAGACCAAAAGAAAATTCCAAAATCAGAATAATATAAGCAGTAATATGTTCATGGTGAGTTTCCTCCAAAAGATTACATGGTATCAGTATATACATAAACCATTTATGCTCACAATTCCAACTACCCAAGAAGTGAAGACAAAGGGTGCATGTGTTCAAGTCCAACCTCAGCTATGTATATAGGTTCTAATACAATTTAAAAGAAACAAAAGTCTTTACTATGAATTAATAAATAAAAATAGTGACATGGAAATACATGGAAATTTTAGCAGATACATTGAAGAAGCAATACATATACCTCGCATACATATGCATACACACATATACACATGCAAACACACATAGAACATGCACATGCACATGAACATACATACATATACGTATACATTCACTAGCCTTAAAGTACCATGGAAATGTACTATCTAAGAAATGACTCTAAAATTATCTTAGTAGTGCAAAGGGTAAAAGAATTTAGCTTGAAGCTCCTCTGTCCCCTGTTCCTTGCATTCCAATGTGGTAGACCTGTGCCAGGATTGTCACAGGGGAAGGCCCCAGTTCCTGGAGCTTTCTAGAGATCCAGCAGCAGTGGGGCATTTGGTAAGAAATACCCCCCCACCTCTGGAGGCCCAGAGCCACAGGCAGGGACCTACTACCCAGCAAGCACCTAAACCTGCCTTCCCTCTGGATCACCACTCCCCTTCTGTCACTTCTACCCCTTCCTCCTCAGCCACCTGTCCCGTTCATTCTGATGTGGTAGCCCTGTGCCAGGATTGCCATGGGGGGTTTTTTTGGGGGGAAGGCCCCATTTCCTGGCACTTTCTAGAGATCCATCAGCAGCGGGGCATTTGATCAAGCAGCAGTGGGGCATTTGAGAACCAACAACTTGTAGGACATTCAACCCTTGCCAAGTCTGCCACAGGGAAGACCCCATCTCTGATACTTCCTGGAAAAACAGCTGTATGCAGGGTATTTGAGAGAAAGGGAATCCCAGGAGTACAGATACACAGGCATGCAGGACAGAGAAGTCACAGTCAGAGACAGCAAGTCCAGCTAACACTGGAGATAACTAGATGGCCAAAGGCAGACACAAGATGATTACCAACAGAAACCAAGGCAACATGGCATCATCAGAACACAGTTCTCCCACAACAGCAACTCCAGGATATTCCATCACATCAGAAAAGGAAGAGCTGGATTTAAAACCACATCTCATGATGCTGTTAGAGGAATTCAAGAAGGACATAAATAACTACCTTAAAGAAATACAGGAGAACATGGGTTCAATGGGTAGAAGCCCTTAAAGAAGAATCACAAAAATCCCTTAAAGAAATACAGGAGAACATGGGTCAACAGGTAGAAACACTTAAAGAGTCAACACAAAAATTCCATAGGGAATTATGGGAGAACATGGGTCAACATGCAGAAACCCTTAAGGAGGAATCACAAAAATCTCTAAAAGAAACAGGAGAACATGGGTCAATAGGTGGAAGTCCTTAAAGAGGAAACACAAAAATCCCTTAAAGAATTTCAGGAATACACAAACAAACAAATGAAGGAACTGAACAAAACTATCCAAGATCTAAAAATGGAAGTAGAAGATATAAAGAAATCACAAAGTGAGACATCTCTGGAGATAGAAACCTTGGAAAGAATTCAGGAGTCATAGATGCAAGCATCAACAATAGAATACAAGAGATAGAAGAAAGAATCTCAGATGCTGAAGATTCCATAGAAAACATTGACTCAACAGTCAAAGAAAATGCAAAATGCTTGTAACCCAAAACATCCAGGAAATCCAGGACACAATGAGAAGATTCAACCTTAGGATTATAGGTATAGAAGAGAGCGGGGATTTACATCTTAAAGGAGCAGTAAACATCTTCAACAAAATTATAGAAGAAAATTTCCCTAACTTAAAGAAACAGACACCCATGAAGCCTGCAGAACTCCAAACAGACTGGACCAGACCAGAAAGTCCTCCCGTCACATAATAATCAAAGCACCAAATGCACTAAACAAAGAAAGAATATTAAAAGCAGTAAGGGGAAAAGGTCAAGTAACATATAAAGGCAGACCTATCAGAATTACACCAGACTTCTCACCAGAAACTCTGAAAGTTAGAAGATCCTGGGCAGATGTCACACAGACCCTAAGAGAACATAAATGTCAGCCCAGACTGCTATACCCAGCAAAACTTTCAATTACCATAGACAGAGAAAACAAGACGTTCCATGACAAAAGCAAATTTATACAATATCTTTCCACAAATCCAACTCTACAAAGGATAATGGATAGAAAATACCAACACAAGGCGGGAAACCACACGGTAGAAAAAGCAATAAAGTAATCTTTCAACAAACCCAATAGAAGATAGCTACACAAACAGAATTTCACCTTACCAAAGAAGATAACAGTAAGCAACACTTTTACTTGATATCTCTTAACATCAATTGTCTCAATTCCCCAGTAAAAAGACATAGACTAACAGACTGGATATGTAAACAGGACCCAACATTTTGCTGCATACAAGAAACCCACCTAAGTAACAAAGGCAGTCACTACTTCAGAGTCAAAGGTTGGAAAACAATTTTCCAAGCAAATGGTCCCAAGAAACAAGCTGGAGTAGCCATTCTTGTATCGGATAAAACTGACTTTCAATCAAAAGTTGTCAAAAAAGATAAGAAGGGTCACTTCATTCTGGTCAAAGAAAAGTCTATCAAGATGAACTCTCAATTCTGAAGATCTATGCTCCCAACGCAAGGGCACCCACATTCATAAAAGAAATTTTACTAAAGCTCAAAGCATACATTGCACCCCACACAATTATAGTGGGAGACTTCAACACCCCACTCTCAACAATGGACAAATCAGAAACTAAACTAAACAGAGACACAGTGAAACCAACTGAAGTTATGGAACAAATGGATCTAACATATATTTATAGAACATTCTACCCAAAAGCAAAAGAATATACCTTTTTCTCAACACCTCATGGTACCTTCTCCAAAACTGACCATATAATTGGTCACAAAACAGGCCTCAACAGATACAGAAATATTGAAATTATTCCATGCACCTTATCAGATCACCATGGCATAAGGCTAGTCTTAAGCTCAAATAAAAACAATGGAAAACACACATACATATGGACTTTGAACAATGCTCTTCTCAACGATAGCTTGGACAAGGAAGAAATAAAGAAAGAAATTAAAAACTTTTTAGAATTCAATGAAAATGAAGACACATCATACCAAAACTTATGGGACACAATGAAAGCAGTGCTAAGAGGAAAACTCATAGCTCTGAGTGCCTCCAAAAATGAAAATGGAAAGAGCTTATACCTACAGCTTGACAGAGCACTTGAAAGCTCTGGAACAAAAAGAAGCAAATACATCCAAGAGGAGTAGGTGGCAGGAAATAATCAAACTCAGGGCTGAAATCAACCAAATAGAAACAAAAAGAAGTATACAAAGAATCAACAAAACCAGGAGCTGGTTCTTTGAGAAAATCAACAAGATAGCTAAACCATTAGCCAGACTAACCAGAGGACAAAGGAGCACTACCCAAATTAATAAAATCATTAATGAAAAGGGAGACATAACAACAGAAACTGTGGAAATTCAAAAAATCATCAGATCCTACTATTATATTCAACAACATTTGAAAATCTGGACGAAATGGACAACTTTCTTGATACATACCACGTGCCACTATGTTCATAGCTGCCTTATTCATGGTAGCCAGAAGCTGGAAGGAACCCAGATGTCCTTCAACTGAGGAATGGATACAGAAACTGTGGTATATATACATAATGGAGTACCATTCAGCTATTAAAAACAATGAATTCATGAAATTCTTAGGCAAATGAATGGAACTAGAAAGTGTCATCCTGAGCCTGAGTAAGGTAAACCAATCACAAAAGAATGCATATGGTATGCACTCACTGATAAGTGGATATTAGCCCAGAAGCTCAAAATAAGTTACAATTCACAGACCACAGGAAGTTCAAGAAGAAAGAGGACTGAAGTGGGGGTGCTTGGGTTCCTCTGAGAAAGGGAACAATATACTTACAGGAGCAATAATGGAGGCAAAGTATGTAGCAGGGACTGAAGTAAAGGCTACCCAGAGACTGTTCTACTAGGGGATTCACCCTATGTCACCAAACCCCAACACTACTATGGATGACAAGAAGCGCATACCAAAAGGAGAATGCCATGGTTGTCTTTGGGGGAGCCCTGCCAGAGCCTTGCACATACAGAGGTTGGCTAGCAGCCAACCATTGGTCTGGGAGTGGGGTCCCCAAGGGAGGAGTTGGAGGGGTTTACAGCCCCATGGGAAGAGCTATGATGTTGGCCACCCAGATGCCCCAGGACTCCCAGGGACTAAACCCTCAACCAAGGGGTACACATGGTTCCAGCCAAAAATGTGGCAGAGGAATGCCTTGTCGGGCATCAGTGAGAGGAGTGGTACTTGGTCAGGTGAAGGCTCAATAGAAGTCCCAATAAGGGGAAATCAAGGTGGGGGAATTGGGAGTGGGTTGGATGAAGGGGCATATACTTGAAGGCAAGGAGAGGGAGGAGGGATTGGGGGATATTGGGGAGGGGGGAAACCTGGAAAGGTTTTACCACTTAAAATATAAATGAAGATTATATTTAATCAAAAAAAGAATTTAGGTTGAAGAACTTTACGCTGAACCTTCAGAAGGCAGAGAAAAAAAAGTGTGTTATTAATTTGAAATCAATATTTCTTTCATTTACTTACAAACGAGTGTGAGGGGCATACAAGGGAGGTTTTTAAGTTAATATTATTTTTAAATACTATATTTCTATGTGTATACACATGTACATGTGTGTGGCAGGAACATTTGGAAGAATCTGTTCTTTGCATCTGTCACATTGGTGTTGGGAATCAAGTTCAGGAAGTCAGAGATGGCAGCAAGTGCCTTTGCTGGTCTAGCCATCTTTTTTGCCCGGTAATTCAGTTTTTATATTTAATTTTATCTATACATTTACTCTTTTATTTATTTATAGCGTAAGTATTTAGTTGTCAACAAACATTCATGATGTAGTGCATGTGTGGAGGTCAGAGAATAACTTATGGTTTCTGCTTTTTCCTTCCATCCTGTTAGTTCTGGGATTCAAATTCATGTCATCAGGGTGGGATGTGGCTTTTGCAACTGATCTACCTCACTAGCCCAGGAAAGTATTTTAGACATAAAATATTGAATGTCTTTCACCACAATGAGGCATAGCACAATGATAAAGCATTTCACTATCATAAGAGAGAGGTTTTGAATCTAGAAACACACACACACAGACACACACACTCACACACACAAGAGAAAAATGTCTTCACATACAATTTCAAAAATTTTAGACAGTAAGTATCAGTAAAACATATGACTAAAGAAAAAAAGAGAAGGCCCCAAGAATTCATCCCTGGACACTCTGTACAACACAGAAGAGAAGAATGATTGGTGTGATTAATATGTATAGGACAGTGATAACATTTTTGGAAAATATGCTAAGCATTTGGTAAAAGATTGTGCTATACATGATATGTAATGGTGATATGTATCTCCAAGAAGATACTTGTGAACATGTGCTTGAGAAAGAAACTTCAAACAATAGCACAATAATTTCCAACAAACAGAAAGTGATTATAGAACACCACACAACATTGTTCTCTATCCAGTGTTTACATAAACATGAAAAATATGAACTCTAATACATAACTTGGTGAAAATATCTAAGGACTGACTGGCAACAGATCTGGAGGGAGAAGTGCTTGTTGTCCAACCTAAAGATCTGAGACCAACTTCACAAATTGTCACAACATCCACACACTGACGCATGTATGTCTTGACATGCACATGTATACACACACACACACACACACACACACACACACCATAAAGAGAGGTGTACAGACACACACAGAGAAATACTACAAAATGTCATTTTTTTTAATTCTAAGAACCCTGCTATGATGATTAATTTTCATTGCCAACTTGTATAGATTTAGAAACTTTTTCCAGGGAAGTTTAAATGAGAAGGGAGGATCCACTCTGAATTTGGGAACTCACACTACAAACCATGAGGCTGAATGAAGGGAAAAGAACAAAGCAGACAGCATGAAGACCATATGCACCTCTCTCTGACTCCTGACTGCAGATGTAATGCGAAGAGCTGACTGGTTCTCCTGCCACCCTTAACCTGAACCAAAATAAACCTTTCTTTCCTTAGTTTGATCTTGGTATTTTATCACAGTAGCAAGCAAAGTGACTATTATATTGCAAGAGGTTCTGAAAGTTGGGGTCAGGTACCAGAAATGTAAATCCATGGCAATTATACTCTTAGTGTCTTAGGAACTCAATCAGTAATATCTGATATTCCAAATTCAAATAGTGGCATTTAGAAAGGGAGTTAAATGACTGAAAACACAGTTAAAATATTTTAAAAGTGTCCCTTAGGAAGTTATATGCCAGAGGCATGCCGATGATTTTCTCCTGAATGATTGCAACTCACTAATCATTGGTTTATTTACATAAACTATATGCATCACATTAATAACAAGTTTTTATATTAAAATGCCACATTGATGGAACATGGCAACAGGGCTCATTTTTCTCATAAAACCATACCAATATATTTTGTTTTGATTATTAAATAAAAATTAAACAAAACTTCAGTCCTTTACATGAATTCTTTATTTTGGATTCATTGTTTGCATTAATATTTTATATTCTTAAGTAACTTTAAGTTGTGAATAAAGGAAGCGTTTTAAAGTTGAGACTCTAAGAAAGAAAATAGGACGGAAAGTTACTGTGGTAGTTCAGCACTTCGGAGAAATCACTGTAGCCTAGCTAAAATCCTTGGAGGAGCTCTTGTTCATTATTCATTTATAGCTAAGTTGTGGTCTATGTCTCCTTGAGGGTCACCATTTTACAGCTTTTGTATGTAATTTAGCAATGCAATTTAATTATTTACTACTGAGGGCTGCAAAATTACTCCTTGGCTTTTCCAAGACTTCAAATTTTGAAGATATGAACATCATTATGACATCATATTTACTGTAGACATTTTAAATAATTATCACTGTGACTTTAGGAATCCTAGTAATAAGCCTGCAATCCTAGTAATTTTGAGTGCCAAGGAAGTAGAAGCAAGAAGATCTTGAGTTTCAGATTAGGCAAGGGAACAGTGAGATTGTCGAAGAAAGAAAGGAAAAAAGGAAGGAAGGAAGGAAGGAAGGAAGGAAGGAAGGAAGGAAGGAAGGAAGGATGGAGAAAGAGAAAAAGAGAAAGGGAAGAAACAGAGGGAGGGAGAGGGGAGAGAGGGAAGGCAAGAAGGAAGACTGAGAACACAGGAAGGCAGGCAGAAAGGAAGGAAGAAAGGAAGCAAGGAGGAGGAAAGGAAATGCCTTGTAATTTCAAGCATCAGGTCAATGAGATGGCACAATTGGAACTTAAAAAATAGTTCTATTTTGATGTTACCTATTTTAACATAGAGTTATTGAACTGTTATTTTTAGTTGTTAAGAATGTTTATGTGCAACTACTACATAGTGAGTTCTAGGCCAGCCTGGAATATATATTGAGACTCTTCCTTCACATTTCATTCTTTCTCTGTCTTTCTCTCCTTCCTTCCTTCATTTTCTTCCTTCCTCTCCTTAGAACTTTGGATCTTCAGAAAATAAATAAAATATGAAACTAAACTGATTGTTGGAAAAATATGTATGTATTGTCTAGAGGAATACAATGAAGATGCTAAGTCCAGAATTCATCATGGTTCCAGAGCAGATGAAGTCTGTTGTCAACTTTTCACATTAAAGAGTAGGCAGCTTTGCAAACCACATAAGTTGTTCTCACCTGTGTGATACCTAATCCTATACAGTGAAATTTATAAAATGTCTTCCTATAATTGAATCTCTTGTAATAACTATATATTATCTGTAATTACTGTACTGCTACAATGGACTTTGCCATTTCTCAAGATGTAAATATGAAGGTGAGATGGTCAAATGTACATAATGTTTATATCTCTTTTATTTATGAATTAATATAAACACTATAGGTTGTGAATTGATAAAACATTAAAAGCTCAATAATACTAAATCAATCTCAGTCATTTAAGCATATTTTAATACCTAGATTTCTGCCCTGTTTTGTTGTCTTTCAAGATGATAAGTAACTTTACTGTACTTACTAAGTTGAGTACATTCACGACTTTTCTAAGACCACAGACAATTCAGGAGGTATAGCTATATGAATACAAAATATACATAATAATGACACATGGGATTCATATTTTATAAAAGCACATTATCAGCTATACTTTCCCTTGCACTTATTTATTCAAGAATTGGTTTTGTTGCCATTTTTCTCAAGATGTGGTAAACAATACAAAATAAATTGTCAGAGTAACACTTGTCACTGAATGTAGATTTTTAAATAGAATAAGCAATTGAAAGCATCATAATTCATGCTCATATATTTCAACATGCTATTCCATTTTGCTAAATAGTGTCATAACAAATGAGATGTCCCTAGGAAATATAGATATATCACCAGAAACAATGAATCATGGATCAAGGAAGACCCTTTACAATAGAATAGTCAAGTGGAATCTGCTGCTTTAGAAACTTTGGGTAAGTTAAGTATCTTCTTCAAATATTGGTTACAATAGAGTACAGATGAGATGGAAATGTCAGCATGTGACTTGTAGGAGTTTTCTAAGACTGTGAAGTATATTATCTGAACAATTTAGTAGTCAGTAGATAGTAGATAAAATGTAGTTATGGTCGAGCTATGGACAAATTCACACACTTCACTCTCTTCCTTAAAACAAGTTAACTCTTGCTAACTATCAGTCACATTTTAAGCAATTTCTTTTTTCCCTATAATTGCCCATAGCTTATCTTATTCTTTGCCAACAAAGAAAACTCCAAGGGTGAAATAACTATCTATATAGCCATTAAGTGTTTCCTCCAGAGTCCCCTATTCAATCTAGTCAAAATGAGGCTAATTAGTCTTAATTGTTTGGAGAACACCTGTGAGTCTGTTAATAGACTAAGGGATGCCTAATGGTAACCCCAGAAAACCTCTTATACAACTGTAATTCTCTCATTAGGTGGTAAAAGTGGTTCAAATTCAACTAGCACTACCCTTGCATTTTCTCTGTGTGTAGAAATACTTATACCTAGGCATGCTTATCCTCATAGTGTTTGCTGGCTTGAGAGAACAAAGAGGGACACTACAGGATGCAAAGAAGAAGACTCCACAGAGTCAATATTTGACATACACTTTGTTCCCGACAGGATAGATGAAATTTCATAAAACCTATATGGCTGTAACTATGTTTTGAGAGGATCTGATGTGATTATTAGCACTGATTCTTCTTTGCTAATTTTCCTCTTAGTATAGTTAATCATGACAGAGAGTAACTAGCATTAGCAACATCTAGTTTGTTGGGTTTCATCAGAATTATTGGCATGTCTGTACAGACAAATGTCACAGAAACATAGGTGATGTGAAATAATGTATAAATGTTAATGTTGAAGACAAGTACTAAGTAATAAGTAAATTAAACCACTTTTTCTTTATACATCTTCACAGATAGGTGACCACTCATACTGAGAAGGAGTTTTGTTACCCCATTTTCATAAACATCAGAGCATCTATTACATCTGAGTTCACTGACTCGATGTCACAAATTTCAGACTGAAGCAGCCAGGTTTAGCAGTATGTCCCATGTGTTTGCCAGATGTCTGTTACAATTCACCAGTGTTTGCGAGCCATGCCAATCAACACATACTAGTCTTCCTGACCACCACACAAAACAACAAATAAAACATGTTTCTAATTTCTCAATATTTCTCCACACAAGACTTTTACCAGTCTAGATAGTTCATTTAAGTTTTGAATTCACAAATTATAATTGGAGTACAGAACCAAGCACTTTACTAGCGTAAAAGTATTGCCATTTATTCAAATTAGTCTGTTTTACTGTTGTTAAACTGTTGAGACTACATAAGATATACCCTTATATAACATAAGCAGACAACAATAAATGTGGTATTTCAGCCATTATCAAAAGTTACACATTTTATTTACTATTCATGAAAGAAGACTGAGACTGTTTTCAGGGCAATCTTCAATCTGACCTGAGGAACTGCATGGGCTGTCTGAATCATGCTCTTTTAAAAACTGCTTGAACTAAATTGAGCATCACTATCACATCTAAGTGTCAGCCACTCTTTGTAGTTGACGTGTGATCCTTTGAACAGCCTATCTCTAGATTATTACTTTCCTGCCACTCTGACTACAAAATGTTGTTATGCTTGGCCATCATGTTATCTGAGGAGATGGGAGAACAATGTCTGTGGTCCCATATTAGAAAGCAGCCCTTTAGCATCACAGTTAATTATGGATTGTGATACGGAGGGGCAAATTAAAATCCTTGGTATTACCTAGCCCCAGATTATCCTATGTAAAGCAAAGCTTGTACCAATTAAACAGGAATTTTAACTTTACTATGATCTTCAGCATTTCATACTTTGTCTTAGTTAAAGTTTTACTGCTGTGAACAGTCACCATCACCAAGGCAACTTTTATAAGAACAATATTTAATTGAGGCAAGTTTACAGGTTCAGAAGTTCAGTCCACTATCATCAAAGCAAGAAATAGGCAGCATCCAGGCAGGCATGATGCAAAAGGAGCTGAGAGTTCTACATCTTCATCTAAAGGCCTCTGGAAGACTGGCTTCCAGGCAGTTAGGAGGAGGGTATTAAAGCTCACATACATTGACACACCTACTCCAACAAGGCCACACCTTCTAATAGTACCACTCACTGGGTCAAATATATACAAACCATCATGTTCCATTCCCTGATCCCCATAGGCTTGTTCAAACACTTGAGACTGTGGGGGACATACCTAGTTTTATCATAATAAAAAAATGTTTATCTAGTGCAACTTCCCAAATCCCCATAGTCTCAACAGTCTCAACAATGATAAAAGTCCAAAGATCAAAGTCTCTTCTGAGATTCATCCAATCATTTAATTGTATTTCCCAAAGTAAGACAGAAAACCAGTTGGGCAAACTCTAAACTCTGAATCTCCATGCCTGATGTCAAAGCAGTCTTCAGATCTCCATTCCTTTTTCATCTTTGTTGACTGCAACAAAGATCTTTCTCCTGGGCTTGTTCCACTCCCTGCTAGCAGCTTTCCTGGACAGTATCCTATGGCTCTGGCATCTTTAACATCTGAGGCCTCCAAGTCAACTTCAACTTCAACATTGTTCCAATGTCTGGTATCCACACATGATTGGGATCCTCCTGAAGACTTGGGTAACATCTCCAACTCTGCTCTTGTAGCACTGTAGGATCTAATTGACTGCACTCCACTGCTGCTGTTGATCATCCCATAGCACTAACATCTCTAATACACTGGAGTCTTCTGCTGCAACTAGTCTTCACCAGTAGCCTCTCAGAGGCTCTACTCATGGTGCCAATCCTCAAATATCTATGCCTGATGCCTTCAGTCCTGGGCCACCATCTGCCACTTCACCAATGGCCTTCCCAGGCCCCTCACAGTGCCAAGTCTTGGCTGTTCTCCATGACCCCTTCATGCCTTCAAAACCGGTACCACCTGGCAGACTTTTAGACATTACCAAGTGCAGTTGCAGGTCAAGGTACAACCCTGGCTATTTCTGGAGCATAGCTTCTTTTTGCTCTCAGAAAACACTTCCCAGAAGATTACACCTCAGTGATACTAGTCTCTTCTTCATCACTGCTAATTACTTAGCACCAGCTAGCCAGCATTTTCTTTCACTTCTATTTTTCACTCTGAAGCCAGAGCCACCTGGCCAAAGATGCCAAGTTCTGCTGCTTACTGGAACATGGCCCCTGAGTTCTGCTACAGTATCACCAGCTTTCTGTTTTCCAACTCCTTCTCTGCCTGTGCTTGGTTGTCCTGGACCTTGATGTGTGGATTGGCCATGAACTCAGAGATCTCCATGCCTGTCTCCTGGGATTAAAGGTGTATACCACCAAGCCTGGACCTAAGCTTTTCTTTACCTAGAACTTCCTGTGTCCCAGACTGACCTTGAACTCAGAAATCTGCTGGGCTTTATCTCCAAGGAATAAATGTATGTACCACCTTGCCTGCATCTGAGTTTAGCTGGGTAGGATCTTGCCCCAAAGTTCCACTCTCTTAATCTGTTATCTCCTAGAACATAAGATTCAACTCCATTCTACTTCTTGGTGCTCCTTTAAGACTCAAACCATACATTTTGTACTTTTTTCTTTCTCAGCTTGCTTCTTTTTATTAAAATGCTCTTCACAAGAGTGGATTTCAGCAACCACATGACAGAATTACCAGGTTGTTTTGAGACTCCCTTTTCAAAGCAATTAATCTAAATCTCTTCACTTTAGCCTCAGGCAGACTCTTTGACCAATAGCAAAAAGCAGCTACATTCTTCACTAAAAACCACAAAAAATAGTCTCTATGCCACATACTGAAATTCTTCACTAAAACCTCTTGGGTCAGGTCAGCATAGTTCAAATCACTCTCTGTAACTAAATCTTTCATATTCTTGCTAGGATAGCCCATTAAACCCCTATTTAAAAGATTCCACTGCTTTCCAAATCCAAAGTCCCCAAATCCCTATTTGCTAAACAAAAGCATGGTCAGGCCTATAACAGCAGTACTTCAGACCTGCTACCAACTTTTGTCTTAGTTATGGTTTTACTGCTGTGAACAAACACCATCACCAAGGCAACTCATACAAGGACAACTTTATTTATTTATTTATTTATTTATTTATTTATTTATTTATTTTTAAACTCCAGATTTTATTCTCCTCCTGGGTCACCCTCTGACTGTTCTACATCCCATACCTCCTCCCTGCCCCCCCCCTCTCTCCACAAGGATGTCCCCACCCCACACCCTCACCCCACGAGAACAATAAACTCCTTGGGGACTCTACTCTCTTGAGGATTAGGTACATCTTCTCTGTCTAAAAAACACAGACCTTGCAGTCCTCTGGTGTATATGTGTTGGAGGCCTCATATCAGCTGGTGTATGCTGCCTGGCTGTTCCAGTGTTTGAGAGATCTCAGGGGTTGAGGTTAATTGAGACTGCTGGTCCTCCCAGAGGGTTGTCCTCTTCCTAAGCTTCTTCCAGCTTTCCCCTAATTCAACCACAGAAGTCAGCAGCTTCTGTCCATTGGTTGGATGCAAATATTCGCATATGAATCTTTCAGTTGCTTGTTGGGTCTTCCAGAGCGTGGTCATCCTAGGTTCCTTTTTGTGAGCGCTCAATAGCCTCAGTAATAGTGTCAGACTTTGGGGCCTCCCCTTGAGCTGGTTCCCACTTTTGGCCTGTCGCTGAACCTCCTTTTCCTCAGGCTCCTCTCCATTTCCATCCCTGCAGTTCTTGCAGACAAGAACAATTATGGATCAGAATTTTGACTGTGGCATAGCAACCCCATCCCTCACTTGATGCCATCTTTCTGCTAGAGGTTGGCTCTAAAGGTTCCCTCTTCCCAATGTAGGGCATTTCATCTAAGGTCTTTGAGTCCTGAGATTCTTTCACCTTTCAGGTCTCTGGTTCATTCTGTTGGGTCCTCCCAACCTCATTCCCCCCAGGGTTGCATGTATCCATTCTTTCTTCTGGCCCTCAGGGATTTCAGTTCTTTTCCCCCCACCCAATACTAGATCACATTCCCCTCTCTGCATCCCTGTCCCCTTTCCCTCCCATTTCCCTCCCTCCCCCTTGTGGTTGCTTTCTTCTTCCTGCCAAGTAGGACTGAGGCATCCTCACTTGGGCCCTTCAGCTTGTTGATCTTTTTGAGTTCTGTGGGCTGTATCTTAGACATTCAGCACATTTTTGTTTTGGCTAATATCCACTTATTACTGAGTACATATCATGCATGTCCTTTTGGGTCTGAGTTACCTCACTCAGGATGACATTTTCTAGTTCCATCCATTTGCCTGAACACTCAGGATGTCCTCTTTTTTAATAGCTGAGTAGTATTCCATTGTGTAAATGAACCACATTTTCTGTATTCAACCACATGTTGTGGGACATCTGGGTTGTTTCCAGTTTCTGGCTATCACAAACAAGGCCGATATGAACATAGTGAAACACATGCCCTTGTGGCATGGTGAGGCATCTTTTGGGTATATTTCCAAGAATGGTATTGCTGGGTCTTCAGGTAGATCTATTTCCAACATTCTGACAAACCTCCAGATTGATTTCCAGAGTGGTTGTACCAGTTTGCAATCCCACCAGCAATGGAGAAGTGTTCCTCTTTCTCCAAATCCTCATCAACATGTTCTGTCACCTGAGGTTTTGATCTCAGCCATTCTGATTGGTGTAAGGTGGAATCTCAGGGTTGTTTTGATTTCTATTTCTCTGATCACTAAGGACTTTGAACGTTTCTTTAAGTATTTCTCAGTCATTCGAGATTACTCTGTTGTAAATTCTGTTTAGTTCTACACTCCATTTTTTGATTGGGATGTTTGGTTTTTTGGCGGTTAGCTTCTTGGGTTCTTTATATATTTTGTGTATTAACCCTCTATCAGATGTGAGGTTAGTGAAGATTTTTTCCCAATCTGTAGGTTGCTGATTTGTCTTATTGGCAACATATAGTTGGGGCTGGCTTAGAGGTTCAAAGGTTCAGTTCATTATCATAAAGGCAGCAACATCACAGCATCCAGGCAGGCATGGTGCAGGAAGAGCTGAGGGTTCTACATTTTCATCCAAAGGCTGCTAAGAGAAGACTGGCTTCTAGGCAGCTAGGATCAAGGTATTAAAGTCCATGCCCACAGTGACACACTTACACCAACAAGGCTACACCTACTCCAACATGGCCATACCTCCTCACAGTATCACTCTCTAGGCAAGCATATGCAAACTATCACATGCTTTATGAATTTAAAGCACTCATGTGTTGAGAGCTAATATCAATCGTCTGTTTACTGAATGGAGTTTTGAATCATATGCAGGATGTGCTTTTTTTGTTTGTTTGTTTGTTTCTTTGTTTTTCCTCCTTTTCAAATAAAATTCACTAAGTCCAGTTAGTCCTGCCTATGTATGCTTGCTAGTTGCTACACTTATAAAGAAAGATGTGTTTTTTCCTTCCACTGCAAGCATCAACTGCAAATAGCTCTTTAGCTCAGGTGAGGGCTCCAGGTCCCAATCCTTATCAAGGCTGGAATTTTAGCTGTTGGGGTCTTGTTTTGTAAAGATGACCTTAGCTGCACTGAGTTTATATGTACAATTTCCATGTCATGTCTGGAAGATGGCATTTTAGACACTCATCTCTATCCTGTAGGTTTTAACATTCATTCTCTCCATTTGTTCACAGTATTCTTTGACTGTTGGGGTGGGAAAGCAAACATAGATATTCTATCTACAGCTTCTATTGCTGGGTATGCACTAGCACTTGTACTCAGTGCTTTGACAATAAATGGCATTGATGATCCTAGGAGATACATGGAAGCCAGGGTAAGCCTGGAATCTGGAACAGATGAGGATCAGTTGTTAAAGTCAAGTGTACTGATATATTGCATGTATTAGTCATGGTTCCCTAGAGGAATGGAATTAACAGAATGAGTGCTATGTATGCATAAGTCTGTATACACACACACACACACACACACACACATACATACACATATTCTCTCTATATAAATATACATGGTATTTTTGTATATAGTGAATATATATGTATATATAGGAATATGTGTGTGTGTGTGTGTGTGTGTGTGTGTGTGGGTGTTTGTAATTCTTTAAATCGGCTTATAGACTGCCACCTAATATAACAATGGCTGTCTAACAGCAGAAGTTTCAGGAATCCAGAAGTTGTTCAGTCCATAATCCTGCAAGTCTCAGTATATGTGACAATCCCAAAGAAATAGGCTCTAATGTCATGGAATGGACTTCTATCAAGAGCTAGACCATGCAGAAAGAGCGAGCTTCCCTCTTCCATGTTCTTTATTCATTCTTCCAACAGAATGTGTGATCTAGAGAAAAGGTGTATCTTCCCACCTCAAAGGTCTAGATTAAAGATATATTTTACGCCTTCAGAAAATCCAGATCATAAGTGAATCCTCTCACTTTGAATGATTTAACTAAAAAAAAATATTCCCGATAGATATTCAATTATTAAAATTTTAACTTCCTAAAGAAGTCTTTAAGTGTATCTTAGACTAAATAAACCAATTATTCGTGTGAAGTCAACCACAATCATCATTGTAATATGAAGAAATGTGAAAATTTGATATTTTTGCTAAACTTAATAATGATCCCTACTGTTTACTCATTTATATTGAATTTTCTGATGGGTACTCCAATTATCAGCAATATTCTTATCACCTATACTTTCACAATTATTCAAATATTAGATATTTCATTCAGTGGATTACCTATATACAAATTATACATTCATAGGTATGTATTTTCCACATTTTACAAACCACAGTCACAGTTTGATTTTACTGTTTCTTATCCATTTCTTACAGAGTTTCTGGCTAAGTTGTATTCTGTACATGTAAGCTGAATGCTGTTTGATTTACTAAAATGACCCAAGTCTTTGTCTTTCTGTCCAAAATACAATGGGGTGATTAGCTTGGAAAACTCAGAGGATGATTTTAGGTAATTAGGGGGATAATTTTCCCATTTGTTTCATTAGGAATCCTGCCATACAGCTTTAACTAAGCCTGAGTAAGATGGTGCCCTTTGTATCTGCATAGAAACTTTTCTCTGTTGCTGCTCACAATTCACTGTAACTGTCCTTCACATATCTCTTCTCTCATTTGGTTTTTCATTCCTTGGTCTAATATTGTTTTCTCTTTTGCAGCTCTGTTCTCATGTTGTCCTGACATTTTCCTACTTACTGTGAGTGACTCAGCGGCGACTGAGTGTTTCGTTATACTTGAAGCCAAGATTGGTGCTGACACCATAATTTAAAGCACTCTTGTTTTCCTCTTAGAAACACTTAGTGGGAGATATGAGACCCCCTATTCACACACACACACACACACACACACACACACACACGCAAATAAACATGCACACACATGCACATACATACACACTATAAGTTAGGTGGTATTTAAAATCTATAGTCTGTAAGTTACATTTCTACTATTTGTTATATGTAGAATTCCCTCAGAATTTTTATTTAGTTATTTACACCCCAAATGTTACCCCCCTCACATCCCCTCTCTCAGCATTCCTTCCTCCACCCCTTCCCTGTACCTTGGAAAGAGCTTTCACTTCCTCAATATTCCCTGATTCCCTGGTGCATCAAGTCTCTGCAATGTTAGGCACATCCTTTCCCACTGAGGCCAGACAAGGCAGTCCTCTGTGTATATATATATGTATATATATATATATGTATATACATATATATGTATATATATATATACACACACACATATATATATACATACATGTATACATGAAATGTATACATACATACATATATATATGTGTATATATATATATATATATATAGAGAGAGAGAGAGACAGAGACAGAGACAGAGACAGAGACAGAGACAGATACAGATATAGATATGTGCCAGGGGCCTTGGACCAGCCAGTGTATGCTGTTTGGTTGGTGGCTCAGTCTCTGAGAACTCCCAGGGGTCGAGGTTAGTTGATTCTGTTGGACTTCCTGTGGGGATGCCATCTCCTTGCTGACTTTCAATCTCACTCTGTACACTTATAATCCTCCTGAGTACAAACATTCTAACCACCAGATGCAGTGTTGGGAGCCAAATTCAGGCTCATACCTTTGAGACAAGTACTCTCACAACAAAACTGTATACATACTTAACAATCCCCAGCCTCAAATATTATTTTCTCTAATGAAGCAGTGTCATTCCTGTTTATCCTCTCTGTGATCTCACTGTTTCTTCCAGTAAGAACTTCTTATTATTGTTACATTGATTTTGACTTGTACATATTTCTTTAAAGAAATAAATTTATTGGGTTGGTCTTTTGTTCAGTAAAGATGTATTTATGGTGTCAGAGTTTGCTAGCATGGAAGAAATATAGCTGTGGTGTCCTATACTTATGAAAAATGTTTTAAAAAGAATCCCTTATGGGATGCACAGTGCTGAACTGTCCCTTCTTCCCAATGGCTCTCATGGAAGAGCATTCTCCTCTCAGCTCACAGAGGTTTGACCGCTGCCCTCTTTTGAAAGCAGGCATTGTTGATTGTAGATTTGTATTATAGGAAGTTCTAATTTAATAATATATCCTTTAAATTCACTTTCAAAATGTTTTCCATTTTGAGGCACAATAAATACATAATGAGTGCTTCTTAATAAGACACAAATGTTTGAGTGTAATTGTTTTAAGTACAATCAGTTTGTGTAATGCAACTCTAATTTAGATTGCTAATTTCAAAAACAAAAAAATCCTAGGCTCTCTAGGATGAGAGTCATTACTAAAAATCCAGCTTAAATTGGATGAAGAGAAAATACTTGAAAGAGCACATTTTATAATGCTAATACAATGTCCTTTCATATGAAATAATACATCCTATTTAGGTAATGTAAAATAGGGTCTTAAATCTTATAGCACCATTTGTGGGATGCTTGCCATGAGGTGCATATTGCTTATCTCAACGAAAAACACGGATCTGAGTATCATATAGGTCAGAAGGAAATCTCTGTTGTTAGTCCTTATTTGAGAAAGACTGTTGTTCTTTGCTGTATACATCTGTCTGTCTTTGAGTTTGAGTTATTTTTTTATTTTCTAAGTTTTTTTATTTACATTCCAAATCATTTCCCCTTTCCTGTTTCCTCCCTCCCCGAAAGTCCCATAAGCCCCCTTCCCTCCCTCTTTTCCCCATTCAACCCCCTCTCACTTCTCTGTCCTGGCATTCCCCTACATCCAGTCTTTCCAGGACCAAGGGTCTCTCCTTCTGTCTTCTTGGAAATCTATTGATATGTGAATTGTGTCTAGGGTATTCTGAGATTCTGGGTTAATATCCCCTTAACAGTGCTTGCATACCATGTGTGTTCTTTTGTGATTGGGTTTGAGTTTTAATACTATAGCTATCTACAATTATTTGATATAAACATTTTCTTAGTGATGGTTTCTACTGCTTCGATAGAAGTCCATGACCAAGAGTAAGTTGGGGAGGAGAGGGCTCACTCGCCTTACTCATCCATAGTCCTTATTACTTTCATCATGGAATGGAATCTAGACAGGAACAAAAGCAGGACAGAATCCTGAAGGCAGGAGCTGAAGTCAGGGAATTGCTTACTGACTTACTTCTCATGGCTTGCTCAGCCTGTTTTTGTAAAGAACCGAGGACCACCAGCACAGTGATTGTACTACTCTCAATGGGTTCAACTGTCCTCTATCAATCAACAATTAAGAACATTCTCAACAGGCTAGACCAGAGTCCAACTCTATGGAGGCATTTTCTCAACTGATTAGTTTCTCCTCTCAAATGACCTTAGTTTGTGTCAAGTTGATATAACACTGCCTAGCAAAAATATGTAAGGTAATTATTTTCAGATATTCAATTGTTTTAATGAATATTTAACATTCTTTAAGGATCATATGAACTACATAGTTTCAACTCCTTAAGTACATATCATTTAAATCAATGATGAGTATGTATCCTATTGATGCAATATCACTTTTTTCAGTTTTGGGTTAAATTTATATAATGTTTCCAAGAGCAGGACTCTGTATAGGCATCATAGGGAAATATTTCTGTACTGTCTGGCTTGAGTTTACTATTATTGTCTTGTCCTCTGTCTGAACTTAAATCATTAGATTGTATCTGTGTTTGTTGAATTACATATCTTGTCATGGTCATGTCAACATAAACACATAATCACTTCATTTATTGTAGTAGTTTGTGACTGTCTACTTTCATATTCTTTATCATATTCATGAAAACATTCAGACCTTGAAAGGTTAACTTGGGAAAACTGATGTCCTACCCTGTGCTGAGCCTTTGTGTGTTACCAAGTGACGTTGCAGGAGAGTTTTGGGATTTTCCTTATCTTTTATTTAACCAAGCCTGTGAAAAAATGAGAGCTGTTAAGTCTTCAATTTACTGTATTATAGTGAATAGAAAGGGGAAATGATTTGTAATGTAAAAAAAAAGTCTTAGAAAAGAAAAGAAAAGAAGGCACTCTATCATAACACAAGACAATTTGATATAGCTATAGTAGTTTTATATTTATTCCAAAAGACCTTTAACCTTATAATATCTGTGATGACAGTTTGGAAATCATGCACTCTTATGAATTTAAAGAATATTTTTTAACATTCTTGTATAGTCTCACAGTTCTGTAATGATTACAATATTTAGAATATTGTTAACAGTGCAGAACGAAACTATATAGCTACTTCTTCACATGATTCCTTCATGCTTAAGTCTCAGCACCACAAATCCATATCTTTATTTACATTTTGTTCTGTTTTGGAAACTTCTCTAAATAAAATCATATTAATAGATATTCGTGAACTGGCATTGATATGTTTTTAACCTCTATCTATGCGAGAACATGTATTTCATTTTCATATTCCCAGATTTGAAGGAGCTTTTAGACGTTTTAGTTAGCTATTATCAAACTGTTCTTGAATTAAGGTTAAAAATCATTTCTATCAAGACTGAATAACTAGATATTTAGACTCTTGATCTGTGAAAGAATAGAGAAAAATATTTAATATTTTTTGCCAAAAATTTCAGTTATGTTTTCTCAGACTGACATATTACCTACTGACTGTTCTAACTGTGTAACCTTCTAAAATGCAGCAGAAGCAAATCTTCCCTGGGTATTGACCCTTACTTCACATCTGATATGAAGCTTCAGACAGTCATTGATCTCACAATGACCATCAGAATAAATTTTCCCTTACCAAAAAGTTAAAAGATTACTTAGAGTACTGAATATATTATTGCTTCTTTGCTGTCTAACTCTGTGTGATGCACATTTCCTATTGTACCTTAATCCTTGTGTATAATTACTAGGAAGTTTGGTGGTTAGGAAAGTGATTAGTTAGCCAGGCATTTTCCATACTGGATGGAGTTAGTGCCCCTATAAAGAAGGCTTCAGAGAGCTGTTGACAGATCCAGAAGCTCTATCAGAGAAGTAGAGAAGAGTGGTTTGCCAGAGCTGAATCTGCTATCATTTCGATTTTGACTTTTCCACCTGATAGACCTGCCAGAGATATATTCTTGCTATTTATAAACACCTGTCCTGTGGTATTTAAACAAAGCAACATGAATTCTAATGTAGGTTCTCTGCTTACATGAGTTTTTATGAAGAGTTTTCTCTGGCTTATGTACTAGCTTTTGCAGAAGACATTTCATCTTGGCAACTAATACTTTCTGAACTCAAATTCTGTGACTGCCGAAGCTATTATAGCCAAGGAAAATAGGAGAAAAATCAGAAATCCATTCACCTTGTCAGTTCTCGCCACTCTACCTGATATTAAATTCAACTCTCTGCAGGACAGCATTTAATTGATTTTAAGTGACATATCAACCTCGGCCTCCTACCTGCAGAACCATTTCCAATAGCCATATACCCTTGGACGGACAGGCTCTAAATCTGATTCCCATTTTAATTGATGTAATGTTTTTCTGTTTTGTTCTGGTCTACTTTTTAATAGCTCCTTCCTTGTCACCTGCAACCAGTGAATTCTATGCTTGTAGATTATCAGAAGACAGACTTAGAAAGTAATCATAAACAATAACTATGGCTTAGTATTCTTCACCTATTGCTAATTTGTTTTATTTCAAACTTATTCATGCAATTCATGATTACTTTCTTCCTATATGACAAACTCATACAACCTGAGGAAAAATATAGATTACAGGCTCTTACGTTACATTGCAGCTTAAATACTATCCATTGTATTAAAAAGTTATCATCTTTCCATGAATGCTAGGTAACATATTCAAAAGATTACAGGAAGGAAAGTCTTAAGCTTTGAGATTTGATCTGTATAGTTTAACTCCTATGTTCAATATATTTAGTAATATTCCGAACTGGCAATCAACTACTTGACTTAAAAGTTCTCTGAGGGTTTGTCTTGTCTTCAATCCAGGTTTTTCTTCAAAGTTCTTACCAAAACTAACACTTTAAACATGTCTTTTAAATGCATTCTTACTAAAAGTTAATTTTCTATTAGTACACAATCATGTCTTTGATACTTAGTTTGACTTGATTTGAAAATAACTTCACCTTCATTTTTGTTCACAAACTTATTTCTCACAGTCATTGCCCACAACCTCCATCTTTCTGTTCCTTTTTGATCCAAAGCTGCGGTTTTAAATTTTATTTTCCCACATTGAATAATTTTAAAGATAGAAATAGCTCTCTGTGTTTGTGTTTGATTTGCTAATACATAAAACTGTAGGATCACACACACAAGGAAATCAGCACGTAATGCTGAATTCCACAACCAGCCCTCTTATTGTCTGTGTTTTGACACAGGACCTCACTCTGTGGTCTACAGTGGCCTTGACCTTGAGAACCTCGTGTGGTAGGCTATTAAATAACAAGATTACAGACATGAGGTCCCAGGCCTGGCATGTATTTTACTCTAGAAAAGGAAAGTCAACCCAGCACAGTATGCATGGCTCAGAAATGTACTGTTTCATAGCAGAATAGGCCAGTGCTAGGGTAAAATCAGCTAGACAATTCAGAACCTACTGCATAGGGTACGGAAGAGATAAAGATGATTTGGATTATTGTCAAAAGGAAAAATTAATAGATAAAAAATATTTTGAATTTTGACATACTTTGAAATAATAGAATGCAATTCTATTAACTGAATTGAGTGAGTGAAGAGTCTACTAATTGAATTGAAATAAGAGAGGAACCAAGGTTGACTGTATGGTTTTAGTAATTAGCAAAAATAGCATTTTTTGAAAGATGAGGAGACCTGATAGATAAAGTGATTGGGATAATGACACATTAAGAAATTTTATAGAAATATTGTAAAAGAAATGACTTTTAGTAATTATAGTGAAGTTGATATTGAGCTACAAAATTATGGAATTAACAATTACTGGTTACAGAGATAAGCTGTGAGTCTTTAAGTGGTTTTCAGGATATATCTGCACAGTTACAGAAATATTACAGAGATTTTCATAAAATACAAAATGGCGTCAGAATATATTGTTTTAACAAAAATGCCAAATACACATCTTTGCTACCTTTAGTTTTTCTAATATGATATATGTTTTCAAATATCCTAATTTAGCCGGGCTGTGGTGGCGCACGCCTTTAATCCCAGCACTTGGGAGGCAGAGGCAGGAGGATTTCTGAGTTTGAGGCGAGCCTGGTCTACAGAGTGAGTTCCAGGACAGCCAGGGCTACACAGAGAAACCCTGCCTCGAAAAAAAAAAAAACAAAAAACAAAAACAAACAAACAAATATCCTAATTTAAACAATGACCTGTGTAGCATACACATTATTTTCTAAATAAAAATCTGAGTGGTAGTTATAATTCATAGTAAAAGCATAGTAAATTCATCAAGAGGTCAGAGTGTCACCCAGAATCATCCACTGATGCTGAAATGCACACAGATAAATATTTTTAAAATATTCCATTTGAACTGACAAGATGATTTTGTGCTACATATTTTCCTGTCTCATCTCAAATAGCAGTGAGGTAAATCTAGGTTTAGAAATCATTACTCCTTTTTAATATAAATGCTTTGCATTTATTAAAATCATCCTTGGCATATTGTTAGTATGTACAGAAATATTTTGTTCTCTGTAATATCTACAACATAGTTACAGTCATTTTCCTTAGCCACTAATTGAAGTCTCCTTACACCAGTGGAAGCTGTCTAGGTGATGCAGTGAGATACTGAAGTGGTGTGTCTTTTATCTTTCTTAAGTATAACTTGTGTGCAATGATAAAATGCAGCTTTATAAACCTATTAACAGCATACACAATCTTCACATGCAATCATAGTATTTTGATGTTATGAATCTAGTAGAACTTTAAAGTTAATTAGAATTTCTATTCATCCTCATTATCTTAGTACTTTCTGGAAAAACTATTAAAGCATATTGAAGTTGAGAGTTAGCTCCTCATACACTAAAACCAGTTGCATAAAACATCACATATAGTCATGAAGCTCACAACAATAGGGAGGTTAATTTTGAACTGCGATCTCTGGCAAGGAAATCATGCTTTATTTAAAAAATGAATCTACTTGCTGCTATTATGAATAAACATGGTGTACTGTTTTAAGTTTTTTTTTTCTTTCTTTTTTCTTTTTGGTTTTTCGAGACAGGGTTTCTCTGTGCATCCCTGGCTATCCTGGAACTTACTCTGTAGACCAGGCTGGTCTCGAACTCAGAAATCCACCTGCCTCTGCCTCCCAAGTGCTGGGATTAAAGGCGTGCGCCACCACCGCCCGGCTTGTTTTAAGCTTTTTAAGAATGGATTTTTAACACAGATTTTTAAATTAGTTTTCTTAATAAGTAAGAAGCTTGGTACACTAGTTATAGTCACTCCATTAACTGGTCAGAAATGTCAAGATACTTATGGGAGAACTTATGCTTAGTGATTCTGGTGTGTTACAATTTTTTTCCATTTTTTTATATCTGTCTGGGAAAAACTACAATCATCTAGTTAAACTTTCTATCAATTATTATAACTTCCTAAAATTATTTGAACCAAATCAGGAATTCTATAAAATCATTAATAAATCTAAACTACATTAACTCAATGAAAGTTCATCTTCATGTTGGTCTGAAGGAAATTTGTCCAATAGATTGGGCTAATACCCAGGAATCAATTGTAGCAGACTATAGGCAGAAGGGTCTTTCTTTGCTCAATCACATCATTATTGGAAAAATTTAGAAATACCACAAATATGAGAAAGCATATCGCCAGCAAGAAGCAATCCTGGGACGAAGATCCTGGGGCCATGCCCTTGAGGATTCACTCATTACAGCCATGCAAAACTGTAGGCTATATCCAGGGAACTTGCTTGCCACAACCTTCCCTGCATGGATTCTGCCAAAGGGGTTATTTACAGAAGTAGAAATGACTCAATGACTGCTGCATCACTCAACGTTGACCTCACCTGGAGTCATGATGGCTTATGAATATTTGAAATCTGGATGTACTTCCCAACCTTCCGGCCACTCAACAGGTTGCCGAGTGTCCTTTCCAGGTGGCTCAGGTGGGCTGAAGGTCTTCTAAGAAGCTAGGCTTGTCTTTGTCTCTTTCAGCTAGCTTGGCTAGTCAGAGCATGTTCACAGACTTTACTGCTGACATTCACTTGGTGAGGAAGAAGCCTACTGTATTTGATCAGTTTAAAAGACTCATTGAAGTTCTTCACTTTTTATTACTTTCTAAGCTCAAGGAGCTTTTCAGAGGATGCAATGTTTCACCTCCACATAGAACACCCTATGATTTAACAAGTTTCCCCTTAAGATGCGGCTTTATCTCAGGGGCAATTGCTATACAACAACCAACCACAAGAACTTGCAAAATGAAATGGGCTGCCAGAAAACTAGGTTCAGAGTCTTGGTAATGAACCATAGGGTTCAGTGGGAACCTGAAAGCAAGCATACGGCCATGGAGCTAAAGTCGAGACTTCACAATTGTACAGACTCCTCTCCAGTCTTAGTTGCTACAAACAATTTGATCAAATTGTTTGATGTACTGTAGTTCACCTGAGTAATGCACAGTGGTTACATTACTCTTACTATTTAAGATAGCCTTATTGAAGATAATGTAAAAATGTTAGTATATGCTTTCACGCAATTAAGCTACTCACCAGAGGGAAATCCTAACCTGCAGTGTATACAAGGTGGTGCCTGTTCAGAGAGCAAGGTAAACTGAAGGTTCACTCTGATGAAGCTAATTGTGGATGCCTGACGCAGTCTTGTGTATGTTGGAGAATGGTGGCAGTGGAGTTTCCAAAGCTGTTTAGCATTTTAGGAGACCACATGCTTGCTTTAAATAATGCTACAGAGAACTGTGCACAGGAGAGTGGGTAGAGGAGTGAAATGTCTGCTGAGACTCACAAAGCACACAACAGAACTATAGTTTAAATTTCTGAGATTCCGTCTACAAAATACCTGACTTGGCTCATATAAGCAGAAATCAAAACTGACACAGAATCTCCTTATCTGTTGTTTGGCATTTGCCAGCTGTTACATTCCATTTCTTACTGATTAGCATGGAAACTATGTTCAGGCATAGTGTTTGTACACAGTAGGTGACTAGGCAGGCGATTGGACTGAGAATGAAACACCTCCCAGTGTTTAATGCAGCATCGGGCTGTAGAAAGGAGGGTGTGTACAGAGGGCAGAATAAAGCAAGAACCTCTATTATTTAATAAGTTCCGTCCAGTCAATATCTTAGTATACATGAACAAAGTACTAAAATTAAATACAGATGTAAAAACTTTATGTAGTGGAAACATTACCCATTCATCTCCCTTAGTTTCAGTAGAGTGCATCTCTTGGTAGCTGTCACATATGATGAATACAGTTTAGTTTACAAAACTGTACTTTATGTAACTGCACACTTAACAGCAGAGATCGATAGATAACTGAGCTACAAGTACACAGTAACAAAAATCAATGTGCAGTAAAAATCTCTGCATTCAATTGAAGGCACAATCACGGCTTTTAATTCTAGTAAGTGGTAATCTTATTATAAATTATGGCTTAGCTTGATAAATACATTATGGGAATGTATTGACACGTGCTCAGCCAAAAGGTGAATGAATGCTTAAGATAACAATTTAAGAACATCTTTATTTCCCTCAACACCCCCTGAGCTTGTGAACATACCGCAGATGCATAGTCCTTTTGTGTGTTTGACTGTGTATTTAAGTTTGTGATTATGGTTTTAGGCAGAGTTTATTCACAACACGAGTAACTTCCATATGTCCATTTTAATATTAGCCTTCAAACAAGTGAAACTTGGTTTGAATAAGTTATCCCTAATGACAATGTACAATAATGGCCACAGCTGACAGCTGTCATTGAAGGTGATGGCTACAGGTCTCAAGAGGACAGTGATATTTATACCGTGTGTCATAAACCTCTCTTTCCTTATGTTTATAGAAAGGGTTCATGTTTTTAGGAATTAAGACATAGGGTGTTCACTCAAAGGTACAGGCTCTTCCGTGGGAAAGCTTATCAGAAAGAGCCTTTCTGACCCACCCTGTCATTGTTAATTCCAGTTCAGTGTTGAAACTTTTGACCAAAAGAATTAGCTGGCATGTGCCAATGTCTTTACAACATGACCATAGCTGGAATATGAAAAATGCTCTAAAGGAATGAAACTCCAAACTACTTTTGGCTGACTGTCTTAATTGGATTTTTAGAATTTTCCAGGTCCCACTAAGGAAGAAAGCAACAAACTAATAAAAGCCAAGCCTGCCTGCCTTTGTGGCGACATATGGCAGGTCATTTTTCCTGACTTAAAAAAAAAAAGGATGTTTATGCAACACATACAAAAATAAAGAAAGTCTGTGCAAAAATTGGCTTCAGATTTAAAGAACAAGTTAAAATATTTAAATTCTTAAAATACGGTAATGCCTTCTGTGCCTAGTGATATGTGGCTGGAATCAGCATCTGAGAATCCAAGGCAGGAAAATGGATATTTTAGGGTGATCATGGAGTACAAAACAGGACACCATTTAAAGAAAACCAAGTGCTTTCCAAGTACAACACCGTGCCCTCTCACTGCCCATAGCTTCTTTGTTAGAGACTGTATGCACGGGTTTATAATGCCACACTGCAGCCTCATTGAAACAGTCCCATCTGAAGCACCATGAAGTGCTGCTTATGAGTGGCTTTGAAGGAATTTGAGGATGCTGAAAGGAGATGATGTATAAAGAGGGGGCCTTCAAATTGCCCTGCTAAGGAGCTGGGGAGATCGCTCAGTGGTTCTGAGCACACACTGGCTTCGCCGAGGACCTGAATTCTTGGTGGGCATCTCACACCTATCTGGAATGAGGTTCTGGGGATCCAGTGCAGTCTGCCTACCTCTATGGCTACTACCCTCACATGTAACCCCTCCCCACACCTCACTCCATCATGAAGTTCTTAGAGTCATCACTGTAGTGTGTAGATTTCCTACTGGAGAAACACCATAGAGGGGTGTTTTGTCTTGGGTGCTGTGAGGTATTTTTCTTTCCCTCCTGTATTCAAAGCATGTCCTTTGGTTTAATTCTTCACTCATTTTCCCCACTTGGAGAGTTTTCTCCATTCAAGACATAGATATATTTAGTTTTTGTATAATGACAAGCAAATTCATCACAGAACTCAGTGAAGGGTAATACAAGGCTTTATGCTTTACTATTGGATTTTTGATTATTAATGATTCTTTTTTTAAATTTTATTTTATTTTCTAAGTTTTTTTTATTTACATTCAAAATCATTTCCCCTTTCCCGTTTCCTCCCTCCCCGAAAGTCCCATAAGCCCCCTTCCCTCCCTCTTTTCCCCATTCAACCCCCTCTGATTCTTAAAACAGAGTATACGTATGCATAACACAAAAGAATATACTATTTTATAGTTATTCATACGTAGATTTATATTTTCTATGTATTTATTACATTGTGTTTTGTGTAGATTTTAAAAAATCTAGGAATATTAAATAGTTAATAAGATCAACTTTATAATATGTAAATTAATTATTTAAATATTTCAGAATTTAACCAAAAATGTATCTAATCACTTAGCAACTAAATCAGTACCAGTTTAAGGAAAAGTTGTTTCTATTAGTCAGTCTTTACATTATAATTATAAAACCTGTTAAAATGCAAGAGTGCATGTAGACTTTAAGTTTCCCTATAAACATGTTTATTCTACAATAAACAAAGAAATCAAACAGTTCTAGCCCATTCATATTAATATATGCTTAAGGAAAGAAGCACATGGTAACTAGAGAACTCAGAATGAGAATTCCTCAGCAGTATTGTGGCATTAGAGCCACTCTGGGGTTTCTCATGATGGAAATTTCCTCACTTTCAACAATAGGAAAGATTTTCTCCAATGATGAATCTTAATGCTAAAAATGACAGAAATGATCTCACACATAGCAAAGAGGAATTTATCCAGTATGGTATCCCACAGATAGGATATTTTGCTCCCAACATTTTTGTTCTTATGTATAGATGTATAGTTAGTACTGCTGTTACACAATACAAGTTAACTGGAGGAATTCTTGTTGGGTACTAGTGCATAGTTCATCCACATTCCAATTAGGAGGGTGGAAATCGAAGGAGTTAAATGAACGGCTCTTCCTTTCAACATATTATGTTGTCTTCACTGAACTCCTACACTATCCTGATTGTGTGTGTATGTTTGTGTGTGTGTGTGTGTGTGTGTGTGTGTGTGTTCGTAATTGGTCAGAATGCTGTCACTGGAGTCATCTCCTGTAGGGGAACTACTTATTTCTTTTAATTTCACATGCAATTCTTTACAACGCAAAGGACAGCAATGATGAGTAGTCATTGGTAGTCTTTCCCAGGAAATCGCATCACTGAAGACAATTTGGTGCTATTTCTGTTCTCCTGAGAAAGCTTAGTTTAACATAGAAGCAGCAACAAAAATGTCTTTGATTTCTAGTCTTCCACAAGACCTGTTGAATATTAAAAAGGATGGCATAATGATAGATATTGATATTAATAATTTGATCACTACTTTTATGTAATTTTATATTTAATCTATAGATATCTACATACATTTTTTATTTTGTGATTCATAGTATTAAAGTATGCTGATATATCTAGGAAACTAAAACCTATAGTCATGTCTTCTTTGGTGTTTGCACGTGGGAAGTTTTAAGACATTATTCCACTGATACCAAAATATATATATATTCCAGGCCTCTGCTATGCTTGGTAAATAGTTGGTATACTATTGATTTTAAAAAATATTTTGATGCATAATTTACTGAATTTGAACATTCATAACTAAATGGATATGTGTTTAAAAATGTTTAAAAGGAAGTATAAAATTAACATAAAGAAAAATCTCAAGAGGTATAGTATAATTAAACTAATTTTAAAGATTTTTTTCTAAAAGGTATCAGTGGATCTAGGTGTTCCAAAAGGTAACATAATTTTTATTAGATAGAAATTATATTTATTATTTCCCTCTCCTTTGCTGAAAGAGTTTCTGTTCTGTATCGGAAGAGCTGTGTGCTATAGATATAACAGTGAAAATGACAGGCACGTTCCAGAACTCATGCTTCCATACTCCAATGTAGAAAGAAAGACATAAACAAGTAAGTGAACCAATAATCCCAAACAATAACATGTAGAAAGTTAAGTACAGTTTTAGACATAGCACTATTAGTCAAAAAAAAAAATAAGTTGTGGTCCTTGAAAAGAAATGGAGGTCTTTTCTAATATCTCCAAACTTGGGCTGAGCCTTGAGCTAAGTTCTTTACAGTCAAATGCCTCCTAAAGCTAGTGTGTGTGCCTCGAAGTCTCATTCTGCTCCATAATCCATGTTTGCAGCCATCATTTGTCATTTGGGCTACAGTATGGTTCTGATTTTGTTTTCTTTCTTTTTCTTTCTTTCTTTCTTTCTTTCTTTCTTTCTTTCTTTCTTTCTTTCTTTCTTTCTTTCTTTCTTTCTTTCTTTCTTTCTATTTTTCTTTCTCTTTCTTTCTTTCTCTTTCTTTCTTTCTTTCTTTCTTTCTTTCTTTCTTTCTTTCTTTCTTTCTTTCTTTCTTTGTAAGAAAACATATCAGCTTCTGTTGTTTTGTAATGTTAGATGTCCTAGTGACTGTATTTTAGAATTAGAATAAACCCTGAATCAATTAGCAAGATTCGTGAGACTGCTTGTGTGTTTCTGCAGAACTTCCTGACTTGATCCGACCATAAAAAATGGCTGTTCTCATTATTGTCAGGCTACACAAACCTTCTTCATATATTACAAGTTTGAGATTCTCATTGGTACCTCCTTGTGTTTGTTTTTTCTTTCTTCATCCTGGAGTGCTTAGTTTGTACACTCTAAAACATGAAATAAGGGACCAGAGAAGGATGTAGGTGTCCTGGAAGGTCGCTCAGAGATCTTTTCCACCTGGGTCTCTGCTCCTCATTTGTCACCTGACTTTCTTTCTGTGACACTGATTATTTCATTTTTGCCATAGATAAAAGCACCTGAGATTACCAAAGATTTTTGTTTATCTGTCTGACTTCTTCATGTAGTATACTAGAAAGCACTTCTGTTAAAATTGACTTCGTGAATAATTTTCTCTATTTCATCCAATGTTGCTTGCATTCAAGAAGTTCTACGAATGGATCTAATGTTACTTCTTTTAAGTTTCTACTGCAAAACTTTAAAAAAGATGAATGTCTTAGACACACTGTATTCAGATTTTCCTCTTTCATATTTAACTTACAGATTACATCTTGGAATATTTCTTCTGTCCTTACAACTTTTGAGATGTTGCTATAAGACCTAGACATTTTATTTTTAAGCCATAGTCAAATATACAATATCTTAAAAATTAGTATTTGTTTATACTATTTAAATTCTGTCTCTCATTAATGGAATATAAGCATGAAATGGCAGGGTATTTGCTGTTTTAGTTACAAGTATATCTTTGGGGCCTGAAAGAACTGTAGGACACATGAGAGTGCTCTATTTATTACTTACTGAGCATAATAATCCATGAATAGGCACATCTGTCAGAGTAAATTAATAAACTAGAGTTAACTTTGGAAAAGACAACCCATAATATTTTATAAGCCTTGGTTTTAACCCGGGTAGCATATGCTCTCTCTTCCCTCAATAGCTCGGCCTTATCAACCGTGAAGTGTCTGTACCTCCTTGATATAATCTCTACCCGATTGGTGTGGCACTCTTGTAGAAATTTATTTCTACAATATAAGTTCAACAGTTTCGTTTTTTCATAGAATACAGCTTTCTTCTTTGGACTGTAGCAAGCAAGAGAATACTTTATTATTATCTGCCTAAAATAATCAATTGAGCAGTTTTCCATGTCAACATTCAGTAGTTTTGTATAGAAATTAGTTGTTATGCTAAAGCAATGTTCAAAGGCTACAAATGAAGATTTGTAGAAGCTCCTTAACCCATAGATCATGGCATTTGTCTCAAAAGATCCTGAGTTTCATGGAGGCTTTCTATAAAGTCAATTTTTATGAAACATCCTTTGGTTGCACCATAAAATTGACATGGAAAAATGCTAGAATCTTCATGCCATCCTCCTCTGATTCTGCCTGTGATATCATGATAAACATGTGAAATTAATAATTTAATCACTACCCTTTTATATAATTTTATATTTAATCCATAGACATCCACATCCATTTTTTTATTTTTTGAAAAGACGGATTTTCATAAAACTCCTAAAGACATATAGAACCAAACCGTTCTAGACCATGTCATTCTCACATGGTCTTTGTAGCACATGCAGGCGAGATGTGCTGTAAATACGAAGAACTTTTCATTACAGTTTAATTGATAATCATAAAAGAAAGCATAGTAAAATTTAAATATCGTTCAGTTGCAGAACACATGGCTAGCATGTAGAAAACAGCAGATTTGATCTCTGTCCCTACAAAACCAATAAACAGAACAAAATGTAGAGAAAAATTCAGAACTAAATTATTGTGAAAAATATCTTTAGTTTGTTTACGAAAAAGAATGAACTCAGGCTTGATGATAGGATTTCACTGTAGTGCAGATTAGGGAGCCTGACACAAAAGGATCAGTTGAGGTCAGTCTGGGAAACATAACAGAGACATCGCTCTAAAAGCAAAAAAAAAAAAAAAAAAAAAAAAAAAAAAAAAAAAAAAAAAAAAAAAAAACCAAAAAAACAAAAAACCAAAAAAACAGAAAACAATGGGAAAGACTGTCCTTTGAGAGCTGGGGACATGAGCTTATGTATAGTGTATGCTTATAATACACAGATTTCTCAGTTTGATCCCAGGACTGTGCAAACTAAGCTACATATACCTCCAGACCCTCCTTCCAGCTGAAGCATCTTGGACCTACGGCTGAAATAAAATATAATATTAATGTATAGATAGGTTTAATTTTCATGTCATTTAAAATTAGTTGAATATAAAAAAAACACACATCTCTGTTGTTTGTATTTCCCACTGGAATTATTTAGCCAGTTCTGAAGATCATCTACCGTCTCTAGAATTGCAATGCCAACCCCACCATATGTTCTAAGATATTAGGAATAGTGACTGTTGCTTCCTCTTATTTTTGATGTTATTTTTATGTTTCAGTGGTTACTTTCTTTTGGGTTTGTTGGAAGAAGATTACTTTCTTGCTTTATTCTAGGGTGTAGTTTTCCTCCTCGTGCTGGCGCTTTCCATCTATTATCCTTTCTAGGGCTGGATTTGTGGAAAGATATTGTGTAAATTTGGTTTTATCATGGAATATCTTGTTTTCTCTATCTATGGTAATTGAGAGTTTTGCTGGGTATAGTAGTTTGGGCTGGCATTTGTGTTCTCTTAGGGTCTGTATGAGATCTGCCCAGGATCTTCTCGCTTTCATCGTCTCAGGTGAGAAGTCTGGTGTAATTCTGATAGGCCTGCCTTTATAGGCTATTTGACCTTTTTCTCTTACTGCTTTTAATATTCTTTCTTTGCTTAGTGTATTTGGTGTTTTGATTATTATGTGACAGGAGGACTTTCTGGTCTGGTCCAGTCTGTTTTGAGTTCTGTAGGCTTCTTTTATGTTCATGGACATCTCTTTCTTTAGCCAGCCGGGTCTCAAGGTTACTGGTGTTTTCAGGATGTAATATTTTGTTTCTTCAATTCTCTCTATTGCTTTCTGCCTATTATATCTTCTCTATTATCTCAGGTATTAATGAAGTTTCTGTAGAAGAGACAGACCTTCTATATCAAGGAGATAAAGCCAAATATGCAGTTGCTCAAATGCTTTCAAATCTAGTTTATTTTTGTTCTTTTGTAATTTCATACATGAATACAATGTATGCAGATCAAATCCAGCAACCTGACCCTCCCTACTTCAATCTCTAATTCCTCTCTAGGGATCCAACTTCAATCCATTCTGAATTTCATATTCTTCTCCTTCTCCCCATTTTTCTCCTTCTTATCCTCCTCCTCTTCCTCCTTCCCTCTGAGAATAATTAGTGCTGCCTATATAACATGGATGCAGGGTATCATTCACTGGAACATGTGCAAATTGGCGTTGGCCCTAGAGTTGAAGGAAACTGACTTTCTCCCCCTTGTATATAAAATTTCAGAAAGCTTATAAAATAGTATGTTATGAAGTAGTTGTGATTACTATATATTTAGTTCAGGTACATTATTAAAAAGAAATAGAAACAAAGCAAAAGGTCTGTGTAAACTAAATGTTAAACAAGGCAATGCTAGATAAAAGTTTATAGGACTAACCAAACTGAAACTTGATTCTTTATCAAGACACAAAAGGCACTCTTAAGAACTCTGAGTATACCTTAATACTGTTGAGGAAAATGGGGCTGATAACAGTTTGATTACTCCTATTGCTGAAAATGTCTTGTTGTTAAAGTATCAGTTGTTTGGGCCATCAAAATGGCTCACTGTGTATTGTACTTACCATGTGAGCCTCAAAATGAACCACATTAAGGAAGAAATAGACCTGATTTCACATAATTGTAGTGTGATGTCTACAAGCATACTAGCAACTGCACACCTCTAGACCTCATATATACAAAACACACATTAATTAATATGTGATACATATTAATTAATAACAATATTATTATTAAACATGAACAGTTGATTGAATATTGTCATCTATTGTATTTAAGAATAATAACTTTATTAAAAATGTTTACAAAGAATTTTAAATTTCATATTTATATTGGAATATTTAAAATGTGTCAAAGCATACATGTTCCCATATAAATGTTTGCATCTCATGTATAGTTGTGATATTTATATAAGCTAGTGGGGAGATTTTTTATTAGAGGTATATCTAATAGCATTCTTTGTTTTGAAGATCTAGTGAAGCTAGTAAATTTGCTACAATTTAAGCAAATTATTCAGAAAGAGTAAATGCTTCATGTAAAATAGTAAATAAAAATTTGTCTGCTTTAATTTTTAAAAAATTACCAATTTATTATAATTACATTGCTGACTTATTAATTTCTTAAATATTTAAATGAAAACATAGAGACAATATAATCAGAAAGAAGAAATAAAGGGAAAAAGTTACTTTTATTTTTATCTCAAATGTTGATGCTTCTCATAATAACATTATGATGGGAAGAGAGGTCCTTGGTCCTGTGAAGAGTCAATGCCCCAGTGGAGGGGAATGCCAGGGCAGGGAAGCAGGAGTGGGTGGGTTGGTGAGCAGGGGGAGGGATTGGGATAGGGGGCTTTTGGAGGGGAAAGGAGGAAAGGGCATAGCATTTGAAATGTAAATAAAGAAAATATCTAATAAAAAAAGAAAAAAAGTGACTTTAGAGAGTATCTCAAAGAGGGGCTGAGAGGATGACCCCACCAATAAAGTGCTTGTCGCACATTAAAAAAAAAAGTTCCAAGAGTCAGCTGGCTAGCGAGGTTAGTTGAACTCGCAAGCCTTAGGGTCAGCAAGAGACTCTGCTTCAACAAATTAGAGAAACAGGAGGATTCTTGACACAGCTCTTGGGTTCCCATCCCTTTGTACATATGTGCAAACACGCTCACATGTGTACCAAAGCACATGTGAACATTGAAACAGAGAAAGTAAATAATCATACATCCTCAAAAAATCTAGCAAAAGGCCTGTTTCTTATATGGTCTTAACAAACCACACTGAGGATACTAGAAATAAGTACTTACTATTTTGTAAAAGTTTTCAGACAGTTTTACCAGTATTACTCTTTTCCAATGTTTCAACTTGCTGAAAAATGAATATTACTAAATTCTGTTCATGCATTAAACCAGTAAAAACAAATCAAAACAAAATCAATCAAAAGGTTTTTTTCTTTTCTTTTCTTTTCTTTTCTACCTTTCTGGGTTATAACAGATAAACAAGCTTGTAGATCTATTTTTATCTAGCTCCTAACATATTGAAGAGATGGATGAGTAGAACTGATAATCTGTGTTTAACCTTAAAAATTCTTTATTATAATTGATAAATCCTAAAATTTTTTACCACACACATAGCACATGAGTTCATTTTTACGGCTCAGAGGCCATTAAAATTGAAGAATTTTTTCCATTAAATGGGTGAATTTTTAAGTCCCCAGGAGGGAAAAGAGGATAACTCATTCTTTAATATTCTAGGAATATTGAATTACTATATTTTAAAATATACTTTTGAAATATAGTCTTTACAATGCTGTATTTGGATTATATGCCTCCAGCAATTATGATCTTATTGAACTGCCTTGTGTTTGTACAATATATGACATTTGTGGCCAAAATTTGATCACTTTCCTTCTCTATTTCCATTTCTATGTTGGTCAGACAATTTCCATTAGTAATTCAATTTTCTTGACTTATTTTTAGGTTCTAAGTTATTTATGTCAAGCTAATATCTGTATGTATTTGTTTTATTCTCTGCTTTTTTTGCTGGACAAGTGGAAACTTAGATTTTATTTTCAACCAACAAGATGTATGGAACACAATGAAAAAGAGACTCAATTCAGTACAATAGAAAAGTGACTCCTGCCATCCCTTTGAATTATGTTCTGGGGAAGAAGTTTCTGTACAATCCTTGATTGAAGACTGCCAGAGAGTTGCTCATTTTCTACTCACTCATGGACAGTGAAAAACCTTCACTGCAGACAAGTACAAAGCAGATTTTCAGTACTTAGAATACTTTTGGCTTTTCTTTCACTTCTCTCCTTAAGTTATACATATCTATTTTTTTTTATCTTATTAACCTCTGCTCTATAGTTAGTGAGACAGGGAGACAGATAGCTGGAGGGAGTAAGTAAGGAGAGGGGGGAGAGAGAGAGAAGCATGAAGGGAGGGATGGAGGGAGGAGGGAGGGAACAAGGGATGACAGCTAATGCTCTTACCTGACACGTTCTCATATGGTGGTTCTGCAGATGCTTGAAGGGAAACATGTGTGTTGACACAGGATGGCTCAGTAGTTCCATAGTAAGGAAACTTATGGTTCTGGCAGAGATGCTGGTTGGGTTCAATTTTCAGCACCCACATGGTGCCTACAATGACCTGAAACTCCAGTTTCTGAGGATCTGACACCTTCTCCAACTTCTGTGTGTACTGGGTATGTATGGGATTCACATACATACATGCAGACAAACACACACATACATACACACAGACACACACACACACACATACACAGACACTCACATGCACACACAAATAAATGAAGAATTTTATGACTTCTCAAGACTTCATTCGTACAAGGACCTTCCCTGGAGCTTCCTTAACTTGGAAGCAAGCATTTTTCCTTATATTCATGCCTTTCTGGCTTCGACCTCCTGTGGGATCGAAGATCACTATTAGCTTTCCCTTCTCAGGTTTCCTTACTCCTCTAAGTAGCCTAGAAGGCAAGACACCAAATAATTTGCCCAAATGTGGTGTCTACTATGGTACCCCAATCTTACTGCTGAAAGACAGTTCTGTGAATTTCAACACAACAAAATGGAAATTATGTTAAACCTGTTGCTATAGAAACTTTCCTCTAATCTGCAACCTAAGCAACTAAATTACCCATTATCCCCTCTCTACATTACAATATTTAAGCCAATCCTCTTTATTCACCAAGACTGGGATTCTGTTTCATTCCTTGAACCATCCAATTGAAGTCAATTTAACTGAAATTGGTGCAAGAGAGATAGCTCTTGGCCTCTCCCATATGTTGGACACATGAACATTTCTACAGCATCACAGAAACTCACTCCAGAAACTCTATGAAGAGAGACTTCTCAAAGCATCAACAATCTCATATACTTAGATTTCACATCTAAGCTGCTTCTTGGACATGCTGCAGGGTACTTTATTTAACCATTTTTAGAGTAAAGCATTGTTTCTCAGTTAATAACTAGTTAAGAAGAATGTCATTTCAGACACATTGCCACACCAACACTTCTCTACCGTAGCATGGGGAGTCAGAGCTCTGTAGGTAGGCTCTGTAGATTCTCAGTAGAACCTTTACATCCAAGCAAGACTTTAGGCAGCATCCTCTCCGCGGGGTTGTGTCCTCTGCCTGAGCCTGACACCTGCTCTTGCCCCAACTGTATCTCAATCTGAGACAGCTGATGACCTCTGATGAATTTGGGTTCTTTCAGTCTTTGTGGTATATCATGATTTTAATCCTCTTTTCTCTGTTTATTTCTCCTTGTTCACAGATTTTTATGCCTTTTTCAGGGGGAAAAGCTCAATGCTCTATATCCCTTTCCCTGCCTTACTATTTGATGTTATCAGCATGAGATTTGCAAACAACTCAGTTCCATCTTTAGATGTTCTTTGCTTATAGATGAAGTTTAACTTGAATTATTCTCTCTCTCAATGGCTTTAATTCTTCAGGACCTGAAACAGTTATATTCATTAAAATAACAAGAGTTACTGATCATATAAAATTTAAAAACTTGTCTTTTTCTTATATTTTACTAAAACAACCTCAGCGTATTCCTTATGTTAAAAATAATCTAAAAATTTAGATTAAATTAATAAATTAAATCAAGTTATTTTCTTAAAATGATAACCTCCAGTAGATCCCCAAATAGTACTGGCTCTTTTTAATTTCATGGTTGCCCTCCAGAACTAGATGTAGAGGAGCAACATTATTATTCAAGACATCACATACTGTTGTTGCAGGACACAGAGAAATCAAACTGGGCCTGAGTGGCAAGATTTCTACTTGCTGGCTGTCTTTGACAGTATTGTAATGTGCTACCCAAGGCCCTGGGGGACAAAAGCCATTACCAACCTTATCCAGTTCAGGACCTACAATATAGACCTGCCAAGCAATATGTGCCACTAGTGTAATGGTAGCATATCTTTTACAGGGGTAACCAGTAACACCTTTCTGACTGGATCTGAGTCCTCCTCCCCAGGTGTGAATTTATTTCTGGTATTGTAAACCTGGTCAAATTGCATGGCTCTTTAACTCATAGCTAGTCAGGAAGAATGTTCTCTAATTGTTTTGGAAAAGTAGCGTATCTACTGGGCTTGGTTGCTCATGCCTGTAATCTCAGATTGAGGCAGGAGTATTGCTTTGAATAACAGGCCAGCCTGGGCTTTGTAGTTCACACTGGCTTAGAACTCACTTCCATTACTTTGTAGGACATCTCCAGATGTACTATAAAATGACTGTTAATTATGCCCATAATCACACTTTTATGTTACTTTGAAAAACAGAATTTTCATGTTCATTTAACTTAGTAAAATCAATAATATGAAACTCTATTCTACAAATTTCCACTGGTGAATATTAATCCATAATATTTTTAAGATAGTGCAATATATTGAACATTCAGAATTTCACACAGCAAAATGTGTGCAAGAGTAAATATTTCTCTGCAAGAGGCCTCCCTTCATTTGTCTACTACAGCAGTTTTCAGGATATAAATTATCCATATATTAGTTTCTTTCTGAAACTACTAGAGTTATTGTCTTCTCAGTAAATTCTGTAAGTAAGAAAAACCATTTTTAGTAAAATTTAATAAAGCATAAAATTATCTATCCTGAGTAGTTAGAAAATATGGGGAAGACTTGTGAATAACTTAATGTATTTGTAATAAAATGGTGGCTAACAGGCTTACAGGAAACACTGGATGTAGTGACATTTTGAAACTGGCCCAGAAAATGTGCTCCTTGGTAAAGTAAGGGAAAGAGTATCATTCCAAAGATTGACACATTCTTTCTCATTTCTTGTTTCTTCTGCTGTAAAGTAAAGCCAGTGTTACTGACCCTAATAGCCATACTTCACATTTTCATATGTGACAAAAAAAGCAACATGCAAGATAAAATAATATCAAATAAATCATTGTATACAAGATTCAGAACAAATGATCCATCCACAACTGTAGTACAGTCTCAGTGCAAATACCAGCAACCTCCTTTGGCATTTTTTGGTGTAAAATTTATTGTGAGTTTCTATGTCCTAGATGGACTTGACTTTGTCAGCTAGGGAAGAAAGAGAGGACAAACTCGGGGACACAGGAAAGCTGGAACTGGACAAACCTGTCTCACAGATCGAAAAGCCTCAGTACCCCCCAAAAAAACCTCTGCAAGTTCATTAAATACAGTTGAACAAAGAGATGGGAATATTGCATACTGCTGAATCAAGCAGGAAGGTTTTATAGAATAGAGCAGAATAGAGCAGATAAGATTAGCCAATCTCAGTAGGTAAACAGTCTTCAGGTTTTAAATGTCTGAGGGAAGAGAGCTGTGGTGGATGTTTTCTGCACACTCTATCAATATTCCCCACCAGAACGAGAGAGAGGCTTTGTTATCCCTCTGGGCTTCCCACAGGAGTAAGGCTTTGCCTTTATCCCATGGGTTTGAATGTGGCGTATCAACGACAAACACCCACACAACCCACAGTAACTCTTGTAACCTAGGTTAATTGCTAAAAATACCCACTGAGACTATAATACATATAATATTTGCAGGCAAGTACTTCCTTTACGAAAATTATAGCTTTAATATTATGAACATAAAAAGGGGGGAAAAAAGCAAGAAAAAGGTGTGTGCTTATCTTTGAGGGAGAGAAATGGAATCCACACTGCAGAGTATAGGCTCTAGGACTTGGAGATGCTTTGCAATATGTGATTTGTATTTGATTTCTAGAATTTTAGAAGTGTATTATAACCAGAAATGGAGCCAGAATCTTATTCCTGGAGATGTGGCAGAGTGAAATGTCAACACAGGGCATTGTGCTTTATTTTTAAAAGTTAATTCACTTTGTGACAACATGGACTATTGGAATAATTTGGCATTTGGGGGAGGTTTTTAAACTGATTTTGTTCAATTGATATTAATATTAGATTAAGACTTAATATAATAAGGAAAACTTATATGCGTTCTCTGTCTCTGTTTTAGAGTAAAGGAGGTTGGGCCAAAAGGCCATCACAGACTGTAGTGATCTTTTTATTTAGAAATAACTCCATAAAGTTTAACTTGAGTGTTTTTGGAGCATTTTTAATATGTTCATTTGAACAGAATGACTGGCAGGTACTGACAAAAGTTACAGCTTAGGTAGTAACAACTTTGCTAAGATCCTTTGATACATTATAAGTAATCATATGTTGGTATGTACATACACACATCAATATACATATATACATATACATATATACAAGTAAATGGAGTATTATAAGTAAGACTGGACTACCAAATGAAAGTATGAAAATCACACTGTCACTCTGTGTTTGGTTTGATTGTTGGGTTTTTTTTTTTTTGGTGTTTGGTGCTTTTGTTTTGGTGTGTGTGTGTGTGTGTGTGTGTGTGTGTGTGTGTGTGTGTGTGTGTCTGTCTGTCTGTCTGTGTATCTGTGTGTGTCGGTTAGACCTGGCTGGCCTTGATCTCATTATGTGGACCGTATTGGTGTTAAACTCATAGAGATCCAGCACCATTTGTTGAAAAGGCTATCTTTTTTCCACTGGATGGTTTTAGCTCCTTTGTCAAAGATCAAGTGACCATAGGAGTGTTGATTCATTTCTGGGTCTTCAATTCTGTTCCATTGATCTACATGCCTGTCACTGTACCAATACCATGCAGTTTTTAACACTATTGCTCTGTAGTACAGCTTGAGGTCTGGAATACTGATTCCCCCAGAAGTTCTTTTACTCTTGAGAATAGTTTTAGCTATCCTGGGTTTTCTGTTATTCCAGATGAATTTTTGAATTGCTCTTTCTAACTCTATGAAGAATTGAGTTGGGATTTTGATGGGGATTGCATTGAATCTGTATATTGCTTTTGGCAAGATGGTCATTTTTACTATATTAATACTGCCAATCCATGAGCACGGCAGATTTTTCCATCTTCTGAGGCCTTCTTCAATTTCTTTCTTCAGAGACTTGAAGTTCTTGTCATACAGATCTTTCACTTGTTTGGTTAGAGTCACACCAAGATACTTTATATTGTTTGTGGCTATCGTGAAGGGAATCATTTCTCTTATTTCTTTCTCAGCCTGCTTATCCTTTGAGTATAGGAAGGCTACTGACTTGCTTGAGTTGATTTTATATCCGGCCACTTTGCTGAAGTTGTTTATCAGCTGTAGGAGTTCGCTGGTGGAGTTCTTCTGGGGGAATCAGTATCCAGGAGTAAAAGAACTTCTGGGGGAATCAGTATCCCGGACCTCAAGCTGTACTACAGAGCAATAGTGTTAAAAACTGCATGGTATTGGTACAGTGACAGGCATGTAGATCAATGGAACAGAATTGAAGACCCAGAAATGAATAAATGATAAAATCTGGAAGCTTTATTCCTACTAACTAGCTTTCAAGTGCTATGCGAGGCACCTGTGTTAGTCAGGGTTCTCTAGAGGAACAGAAGAGGTAGACAGATACATGAATTATTAGAGTTCCTTAAAGGCTGGATCAGGCATCTCCCTTCACATTACAGCTGGAGAGACAACACAGTGGGAAGACAAGGATCCCCCAAACAGGCAAAGCAACAGATATAGCTCCTTCTCCCTACGTTAGGAGTCCCACAGGAAGACTGAGCTACACGACTATAACATGTAGAGAGCCCTAGGTTAGATGCATGCAGGCTCCCTGGTTTTCCTGTCAGTCTCATTCAGCTCTTAGGAGTTAAGGTTTGTTGTTTCTGTGGGTTTTCTTGTAGACCCCTCTAGCTCCTACAATCCTTCCTTCCACTGAATTCCCCTTTGATTCCCTGAGTACTGCCTAATATATGGCTGTGGGACTCTGCATCTGTTTCCATCAGATCCTTTCTCATGGTGATTGTTCCAGCCTCCTGTCTACAAGTATAGCAGAATATCATTAGGAATCATTTCTTTCCTTTTTTTTTTTTTAAACTGGCATGTTTGGTTCTATCCTAGACTTCTGGGAGATCTGGACTCTAGATTCTGGTCCTCCAAGGAGTGTCAGGGGTGTGTTCTTTCATATGGCATGACTCTCAAGCTGAACCAATCATTGGTTGCCATTTCCACAATTTTCTCTGTGTACTTAACATCAGCATTCTAGAACAGATGCTATCTTTCCTTCCTCTACACATAGTGTTTCTCTGTATTATTTTTCTCTCTCATTCATAATTTGAGAACAAGAAAAATTCTGTCTTCCAAGGATCATATTCTTAGGTCATTTTATTTCTGTTTCCTGTCTTTCATGAATTATATACTAGTCGTGAACTGGTTTGTAGAATCAGAAAATAAAATCTCATCTATGTTATACTGGGAAGCTTATGTATTTCTTCCCACCAGTGAATGAGGACAAACTATAACACCTTGCTATTTAGTTTTTATCTCCTGTCGTCAGAATCCAACTCCATATAAAGTCATCTGAAAACATTTTCTCCATGTATTTTTGCAAAAATAACTTTTGTGAAAATCTTTAAAAGCACAAAGCTAAAGATTTATTTTAAAGATTCAGTTAAAAACTAGTGATTACATTTTCTTTTAGAAATTGTAATGAATTTCATCCATAATTATTGAGAGCCATTATAGCTGTGATAATGGATCTGAACAGAAACCATGACAAATACTAAAGTACTTAATTTTTCAAAATTACTGGACCATTGGATTTCAAATAGCTTCACAGAAAAGCATGTGGAGGTATGGATTTATTAATTGGACCCATTTAATCATTCCACATTGTAAGTAAACATCAAATATTACACAATAATCCATAAAGATATGTAGTCATTAGACAAATAAAAGAACTAAAATTGATCTAATCCAGAGATGAAATGTGTTGTAGTAATATTTGAAATTATTGTAAACAAAACATATAATTCTTCACCAAAGTTGATAGCATATTAATATAAGGTCTCCTGAGAGGCCCTGCCAGAGCCTTACAAATACAGAGGTAAATGCTTGCAGTCAGTCTTTGGACTGAGCTTGGGGTCTCCAATGGAGGACTTAGAGAAAGGACTGAAGGAGCTGAAGGGGTTTGCAGCCCCATAGGAAGAACAACAATACCAACCAACCAGACCCCCCCAGAGCTCCCCAGGACTAAGCCATCAGCCAAGAAGTACACATGGCTCGAGCTGCAAATGTAGCAGACGATTGCTTTGTCAGGCGTCAATGGGAGGAGAGGTCCTTGGTCCTATGAAGGCTTGATAGATGCCCCAGTATAGGGGAATTGAGGGCTGGGAGATGGGATTGGGGTGGGTAGAGGAACACCCTCATAGAAGCAGGGGAAGGGAGGATGTGATGGGGGTTTCTGGGGGTGGGCGGGAAAGGGGATAATATTTGAAATGTAAATAAAGAAAATATCCAATAAAAAATAAATAAAATTCCTAATTTCTTACAAACATAAAGATAATTTCATACAAATTTTGTATGAAGTTATTTTTCATTTACTAGTATCATAAAATTATATTCTAATCTTAATAGTGAATAAAATACTAATCATATGAAACAAATAAACCAGGTAATTAAGCTAGAACTTAGTAGCAAAAACATAGAGGGAAAAACAAATCCCATTGAATGTCAACCCATGGATTTTGAAAGGCCTTATAACTAAAAATCAAGATAAAGAAAACTGGACAATGTTCGAATAGAATTACCATCAAAAGCAAAGGGAGGATATTATATAATGACATTATTAATTTTCCAGCAGGAAGCAGCGTGTGAGTGACAATTTTGATGAATAGATGCCTAGAAAAAGCAAGATAGCATGACTATAATAAAATGTTACATCTGAACATAATGTTACATAGCCCCATTTTGTTATTGAGATTTATCTGTGCTTAAACTCAAAACATAAAAATACTAACAGAGAAAACACAAGTTCAATTGTTTACCAAGTATCTAAGGAGGAAATAATCCTCACGTTCAGTGAATTTCAGAGACAGACAATAGAAGAGTCACATTTTCCATGTTTTTAAAATATGTCTAGTATATCTGTCATGAACTTCGTTTTTGAGAGTTTGCATAGCACCCTCCAGCAGTATAAATGCTAGAGTCAATAAGGATGATGCCTCCAGTACTTACCTGTTTTTACCCAGCTATGAAATCTACACACTACAGTAATAACTGGCTTGGGAAGATATGATTACTGGTGCAATTCTCGCTTAAGGATTGTAAGAGCTATCCACATTGGTCCACTTCCTCCATGGAAATGACAATGCTTTGTCCATATAGGAGTAGATATGTATTCTGGTTATTAATTTGCCTTTCCCACACATAATGCTTCTGCCAAAACTACCCTCCATAAACTACCAAAATGCCTTATCTACCATCATAGTATTCCACACATTATTACTTCTGACCAAGAAACTCACTTCAACCACAGAACTGTGAAATTGGATATGTTCCTCACTATCCTGCTGCAACTTTCCTGAGAGAAAGAAAGAATGGCATTTTAAAGATACAGTTGCAGCATGAATTAGGTGGCAGCAGCCTGGAGGAATAGGGAATAGGGGATGTGCTTAGTCTTGTTGCAACTTGTTATGCTATGTTTGCTTGGCATCCCTGTGAGGCTGTTGCTATGCTGTTTGCTTGGTATCCCTGTGAGGCTGTTGTTATGCTGTTTCCTTGGTATCCCTGTGAGGCTGGCTCTTTTTGTTAGGAAAATGGAGGAAATGAATCTGAAGAAGAAGGATATGGAGGGGGATCTGGGAGGAGAAAAAGGAGCAGAACTGAGGACAGGGTATAATATACAAGGGAAGAATAAGTAAGAGTGTTTATATCAATACTTGTGGGTTTCTTTTTCTTAATATTTAAAATCATTCAGTGTAACTTCAATTAAGAAAAGTATATAACATAGTCTTTTAGGTACTAAAAGAATATCCCTCAAATGGCATTGCCACTTATTCTAAGGTTTATAATGTTTGTGGCTATATGAGGCATAGTTATATCATGTTAAGCATAATAATGGGATTATTGTTTTCATAGGAGCAATGATTGTGTGTCAAGTTAACAAGGTGTGGACTTAGGGTGGCTAGTCTTTATGCCATCTTATTCTTTATTTGGAACCAGCTAAAACCCGTGTGTCTAGGAACACCTGTGTGGCAATGTTTGAACTAAATCATTGTAAGTAAGAACTTTATGCTGGATGTTTTGAGGTGGGAAGATCTAATTTCAATCAGAGCTCCAGAGATGGAAGAAAAACACTCTTTGCTGTTTGTTTCTTTTCCTCAGTCTGGTTTGCAAGTCCATTCCTTTACTATCATTGGAGCTTCTTTCTTTCTTTTTTTTTTCTTTAAGATATATTCTTTATTTACATTTCAGATGTTGTCCCCTTTCCTGGTTCCCCCCTCCCCCGAAAATCCCATAAGCCATCTCCCTTTCCCTATCCTGGTATTCCTCTACACTAAGGCATCAAGTCTTTCCAGGACCAAGAGCCTCTCCTCCCTGTGGTGTCTAACAAGACCATCCTCTACTGCCTATGTGTCTGAAGTCATGGGTAACTCCATGTGTACTCTTTGGTTGATGGTTTGTCCCTGGGAGCTCTGGGAGTAGTGGGTGACTCATGTTGTTCCTCCTGTGGTGCTGCAAACCCCTTTGGAACTTATTTCTTTAGGGGTTCTGGCATATACTTAAGACTAGTTCAGATTCAGCTTCATGGATGGAAAAACTCCTGTACTTTTGAGCTTCCTGTTGGTAGACTATTAGGGCCATTGTTGGACCAATAGGACTTCAGCCTTTAAGGAACTCTAATAATTCATGTATTTGTCTATCTCTTCTGTTCCTCTAGAGAACCCTGACTAACACAGGTGCCTTGCATAGCACTTGAAAGCTAGTTAGTAGGAATAAAGCTTCCAGATTTTATCAGCCATACTCATGCATGAAACCTACACACTACAATAATAACTGTCCTGGAGTACCTGGTGCAATAGTGGCATAAACATCTTTCCATTTGGATTTAAGTCCTGCTCCACAATATGAAACCCATAACAGGCACCATTGTCAGGCCAAGAACCTGTGGATAAGTAGGTCATAGGTCCCAGGGGAGAACCTAATACTATTTTGTTGCTAAAGAAATATGATATTAAATTACCTCCTAATGACTTATTGTTATAACCACAGATCAGTGCATCCCTCAGTCCTCAGTTGAGAAGCTTCTTTTTCAGTATATGGTGAAAAACACATTGAATACCACTAGGCAGCACACAGAAAATAAGAGACTAAAGAACACTCACCACTAATATTCCAGTGGGACAAGGCAGAGGAAAGACTGAAAAACCAAGAGATATGAGATGACTATATAAAAATATTTTCTTATTAGAGAAGAGCAGCTACATATAAAAACTCACAGTACAAAACCTGTGCAGTCCCAAGCTAGATCCAGCCTTTGTATGGAGACAGAGTATCTTAGTGTTTTACTGCTGTGAACAGACACCATGACCAAGACAACTCTTATAAGGACAACATTTAATTGGGGCTGGTTTACAGGTTTAGAAGTTCAGTTCATTATCATCAAGGTGGGAACATGGCAGCATCCAGGCAGGCATGGTTCAGGAGAAACTGAAAGGTCTACGTCTTCATCTGAAGACTGCTAGCAGAATATTGGCTTCCAGGCAGCAAAGATGAGGGTCTTATAAGCCACATCCACAGTGACACACCTACTCCAACAAGACAGCACCTACTCCAACAGGATCACACGTTGCAATAGTGGCACTCCCTGGGCTGAGCATATACAAACTATAACATGAGGATTGAACAGATAACCGTTTTGTAGATATTTTGGCTCTTGTTAGCTGCTAGAAGAGGGAGAAACAGTGTTCTCTAAGAATATAGGCCTTGGTAAGTTGAAAATTCCTCTCTGATCATCTTTTGTCACCAAATGGAACTTTCAGTACCTGGGTTGGATTACATCTAATTGAGTTGTTGGCCAAAGGGATCCTTTTCCAACAGCCTAGGTTATTTGGAGATTCTCATGGAATCCCTAGCTTGTTAAACCTATTTTCTTTCTAAATTTAAAATACCTATTCTTCCCCAACTTGCATTTTCTATGCAAACAGCAGTGTGAACTTAGGGCTAGTAAATACTTTGAAATTGTGTTTAGGAAAATTGTCACCCAGCTTGACAACCATCCACACTAGGTTCTAGTGGTGTTATCTGAGCCACGGATCTCAGAAATAGCTGGTAGAGTATATGAGCCAAAATATGAGAAACAGTGGGTTTGTCCAGCTGTCATCCTGTAAACTATACCTGGATACTAATCTCTTTAATATTTTCTACTTTAAATTATAATTATGGCTTACTTTTCAAAAATTTCATATGCTAATGGACCATCTCCTTCTCCAGTTCCTGAATCTCATTCATGAAATAATGACATTATTTTCATAATTGATTTATCTAGGCACTTTTGCCAAAACTAAATTGATCATGTATGAGTGATCCTGATTCATTCACTTATATATATTTCATGACTTCCACAGTCACAGTGCTAATGAAGTTTTATATAAATTCTTAGATTAAGTATGAGAATATTACCCACTAAATTTTTTGTTATTATTTTTCCAAGACTTTCTAACACAGTTAGGCTCTTTATAATTTCACACATGTCTTGGAATTACATCAAATTGTATAATAAGAGAGCTTATTAGAAAGTCAATTTAGTTTTCATTGGTTCTATTGAACAGTTTTGATAAAATGGACATTTTAAAATTGAATTTTTCATTCTAAGGTCGTTATATATATTTACTTTCATTTCCATCTGTTACATCTAAAGAATTCTTTATAGCTTTCAATGTGGAACATTTTTATAGCTTTGTTTGGTCATTTTGCCATTTAAATAACAACAAAGTTAAGTGCTGAAACTTTTCCTATCGTTTATCTGCACAAGCATTTGATGGACCTTATGAGGGAAATGAGTGGGTAAACTGAACGGCAGCAAGAGTGATCATGAGGTCAGTCTTAGTTTAATGAATCAGTAATATCTACAAACTGCAACCCCTATAAACAGAAGCACACACACAGCAAGACACACTGAACAATTGTTGAAGTTTTGACCAGAGGCTTACAGGAATTTGAGGTTGTATTTCTTTCTCCTAGGAGCAATGTTTCTGTGTCTATCCACTCAGTATTCTTTGTCACTTCATTGGAGGCAGCTAACACTAATAGGAATAACCCAAATGATAACAAATATATTATTTTTTATTGAATATTTTATTTATTTGCATTTCAAATGTTATTCCCTTTCCGAATCCCCCTCCAATCCCATCCTCCAGGGTGTGCCCCCACCCAACTACCCACCTCCTCCCCACCCTTGCATTCCCCTACACTAGGGCATTGAACCTTCATGGGACCAAGGACCTCTTCTCCCATTGATGCCCAATAAGGCCATCCTCTGGTACATATAGGGCTGGAGCCATGGGTCCCTTCATGTGTACTCCTTTGTTGGTGGTTTAGACCCTGGGAGCTCTGAAGGGTCTGTTTGGTTGATATTGTTGTTCTTCCTATGAGGTTGCAAACCCCTTCAGCTCCTTCAGTCCTTTCTCTAACTCCTCCATTGGGGACCCCATGATCAGTTCAATAGTTGGCTGCGAGCATCTGCCTCTGTGTTTTTCAGGCACTGGCAGGGCCTCTCAGGAGACAGCTATTATCAGGTTCTTGTCAGCATTCACTATTTGGCATCCACAATATGGATTAAATCATTTGAGAAAAAATTAATGCACAATATACCAGAGGCAGGTATTTGCTTTGGTAACCAAGGATAACTTGCAGACAGAAGAAGCGTTGGCTATGACTTCTTAATTCCTTGACTTAAGTTTTAGCAAAGTTGAGTCTAAACATACCCTTATTCTACAATGGAATGATAATACTATTCACACATATCAATAACATGATGAATCCTTGAAAATTTGGATATTTATAGATAATAGAAAACTAATTCTTCAGGAATAAAAGGGAAATCTAGGTAATGGCCTTGGTAGTAATTACACAAGTAGTGTAATTCAGAACAGTGAGCATTAATTCGTACACCTGACTACTTTTCCTTTAAAAATGTACTCATAAATAACGGAAGAGTGGTTTTTATCGTAAGTGGCCTCATCTAATCACAATGCACTCAAGGTTTCAAAAAAATGAGGCCATATCTCTGTAGTTAGCCATAACTTGTTTGAATATAAAGATTTAACTGCTAAGCATGTATTACATTTTATTTCCATTTCAAAATTTAAAATGTTATTTTATCTTTATTTAAAAAAAATCATTCTTTAAAGGAAAAATTACAAAGAAAATCAAAAGCTGAAAAATACCTGTCTTTGCTATGGCTCAGCTGCTCATCTACCTGAAGATTCTTTGTTGTCAATTTCGAGAAATACAGAAAGGAAATCAGAAGTAACTCAGACATCGGAGTGCAGACTGTTCTTATAGAGGGCCATAGTTTGCCTCCCAGTACCCACATATGGCAGCTCACAATGCCCTGTAACTCCAGCACCTAGGGATTTGATGACGTCTGGTGGCCTCCATAGTCACTATGCCCATGTGGCATGCATAACCTCACATACACACCAATACACATAAATGCAAATGAAACCATTCTTTTAAAAGATACAGAGAAAAACATTGCAAAGAAAAATATTTTTTTAAAAAAGATGTTTCTGTCCTGGCATTCCCCTACATCCAGTCTTTCCAGGACCAGGGAAAAGAGGGAGGGAAGGGGGCTTATGGGAATTTTGGGGAGGGAGGAAACGGGAAAGGGGAAATGATTTTGAATGTAAATAAAAAAAAACTTAGAAAATAAAATAAAATTAAAAAAAGATGTTTCAATAATTAAATAAATATTTTATTACAAATCTGGGTATGTTGCCATATGAAATACAGTATCAAAAATATCAGTACATTCATATCAAATTGATTTCCTTTCATGAAAAGCCATGGGGGAGCTGTCCACATTTAAATGTCTACTGCTTACTTGAATTTCCTTCATTGACTTGCAAACTAGTTTTCTTTCACATCACTGATATTCGACTTAAGTTGCATTTTTTTTATATTTACCATTTATTAACTCAAAGAAAGTTACTTTTTTTCTAAATATTTTATTTACATTCCAAATCATTTCCCCTTTCCTGTTTCCTCCCTCCTGAAAGTCCCATAAGCCCCCTTCCCTCCCTCTTTTCCCCATTCAACCCCCTCTCCCTTCTCTGTCCTGGCATTCCCCTACATCCAGTCTTTCCAGGAACAGGGGTCTCTCCTTCCATCTTCTTGGAAATCTATTGATATGCGAATTGTGTCTAGGGTATTCTGAGATTCTGGGTTAATATCCCCTTATCAGTGACTGCATACCATGTGTGTTCTTTTGTGATTGGGTTACCTCACTAAGGATGATATTTTCAAGTTCTGACCATTTGCCTAGGAATTTCGTGAATTCATTGTTTTTAATTGCAGAGTAGTATTCCATTGTGTAAATATACTACATCTTCTGAATCCATTCCTCCATTGAGAGACATCTGGGTTCTTTCCAGCTTCTGGCTATTATAAATAAGGCTGCTATGAACATAGTGGAGCATGTGTCCTTATTGCATACAGGTAAAGCCTCTGGGTATATGCCCAGGAGTGGTATAGCCAGATCCTCCGGGAGTGTCATGCCCAGTTTTCTGAGGAACCGCCAGACTGCTTTCCAGAGTGATTGTACCAGTTTGCAATCCCACCAGCAGTGGAGGAGTGTTCCTCTTTCTCCACACCCTCTCCAACAACTGCTGTCTCCTGTGTTTTTGATCTTAGCCATTCTGACTGGTGTGAGATGGAATCTCAGGGTTGTTTTGATTTGCATTTCCCTAATAACTAAGAATGATGAACATCTCTTTAGGTGCTTCTCAGCCATTAGATATTCTCCAGGTGAGAACACTTTGTTTAGCTCTGTACCCCATTGTTTAATAGGGTTACTTGCCTCTCTGGAGTTTAACTTCTTGAGTTCTTTGTATATATTGGATATTAGCCCTCTGTCGGATGTAGGGATGGTAAAGATCATTTCCCAGTTAGTTGGTTGCCGCTTAGTCTTTTTGACAGTGTCTTTTGCCTTACAGAAACTTTGTAATTTTATGAGGTCCCATTTGTCAATTCTTGATCTTAGAGCATAAGCTATTGGAGTTCTATTCAGGAAATTCTCCCCTGTGCCCATATGTTCAAGGTTCTTCCCTAGTTTCCTTTCTATTAGTTTCAGAGTGTCTGGTTTTGTGTGGAGGTCCTTGATCCACTTGGAATTGAACTTAGTGCAAGGAGATAAGAATGGGTCAATTTGCATTCTTCTGCATGTTGACATCCAGTTGAGCCAGCACCATTTGTTGAAAGGGCTATCTTTTTTCCACTGGATGGTTTTAGCTCCTTTGTCAAAGATCAAGTGACCATAGGAGTGTGAATTCATTTCTGGGTCCTCAATTCTGTTCCATTGATCTACATGCCTGTCACTGTACCAATACCATGCAGTTTTTAACACTATTGCTCTGTAGTACAACTTGAGGTCCGGGATATTGATTCCCGCAGAAGTTCTTTTATTCTTGAGAATAGTTTTAGCTATCCTGGGTTTTCTGTTATTCCAGATGAATTTTGAATTGCTCTCTCTAACTCTATGAAGAATTGAGTTGGGATTTTGATGGGGATTGCATTGAATCTGTATATTGCTTTTGGCAAGATGGTCATTTTTACTATATTAATCCTGCCAATCCATGAGCATGGAAGAATTTTCCATCTTCTGAGGTCTTCTTCAATTTCCATCTTCAGAAACTTGAAGTTCTTGTCATACAGATCTTTCACATGTTTGGTTAGAGTCACACCAAGATACTTTATATTGTTTGTGGCTATAGTGAAGGGTATCATTTCTCTTACTTCTTTCTCAGCCTGCTTATCCTTTGAGTATAGGAAGGCTACTGACTTGCTTGAGATAATTTTATATCTGGCCACTTTGCTGAAGTTGTTTATCAGCTGTAGGAGTTCTCTGGTGGAGTTCTTTGGGTCGCTTTAGTATACTATTGTATCTTCTGCAAATAGTGATAGTTTGACTTCTTCCTTTCCAATTTGTATCCCTTTGACCTCCTTTTGTTGTCTAATTGTTCTACTTAGAACTTCAAGTACTATATTGAAAAAATATGGAGAGAGAGGGCAGCCTTGTCTAGTCCCTGATTTTAGTGGGATTGCTTCAAGGTTCTCTCCATTTAAATTGATCGAGGCCCATATCTAAACATAGTAAAAGCAATTTACAGCAAACCGGTAGCGAACATCAGAAAGTTACTTTTTAAAAATTTTTTATTTAATTTTTTTTTTTTACAGTCCAGATTTTATTCCCCTCCTGGTCCACCCTCTGACTGTTCCCCATCCCATACTTCCTCCTCAACCCATCATTTCCATGAGGATGTCCCCACTCCTCACCCTCACGTCACCAGATCTCTAAGCTCCCTGGGGCCTCCAGTCTCTTGAGGGTTAGGCACATCTTCTCTGATTGAACCCAGACCAGACCAGGCAGTCCTCTGTTGTGTATGCGTTGGGGGCCTCATATTAGCTGCTGTATACTGCCTGGTTTTTGATCCAGCGTCTGGGAGATCTCGGGGGTCTAGGTTAGTTGAGACTGCTGGACCTCCTACAGGGACTCCCTCCTCCTCAACTTCTTCCAGTTTTACCCTAAATCAACTACAGGGTCCAGCAGCTTCTGTCCGTTGGTTGGGTGTAAATATCTCCATCTTTCAGCTAGAACCGGTAAGCATAAGGAATAATTGCACCTGTGTATTGGGATGCTCTGGTGAAATCTGTTACTTTGTATGTTAAGTTAAAAGATGCAAAGAAATAATGAAAAAGGCCGGAGAAAATTGCTTAGTGCATAGAAGCGTTTGTGCACTCTGAGAAACGGAGTTCCACCCTCGATCCCACAACGTGGCAGGAGAGAACCAACTCTAGAAAGCTGTACTCTGATCTCCACAGAGGCATCTTGTTTGAGCCATTAGTGTCAATACACCCTCCAACACACACATGCACACATGCTCTACATAACAATTAATTAAAAGATCTAATGCTGATATTATTAATAGATATATAAAATCTAATGTCAGAAAAGTATTCCGACAGACGTTTGGCTGTCATTGACATACAACAAAAGCAGGATTGTGGACATTGGAGAAACTTCACTGTGAGGCCAACATTAAATGGGAAAGGGGTATTTTGCAGTACTAATGGATGAAATTTGTAAAGCTATCATGGAATTTACAGAAGCAGTATACTCATAAAATGAAATGCACATAATCAGAACACTCTCACAGAAGTAAGGTGAGGGGGAAGAGATAGGGGATTTTCAGAGGGGAAACGGTGAAAGGGGATAACATATGAAATGTAAATAAAGGAAATATCTAATAAAAGAAAAGAAAAAATTAAAACCAATTTAAAAAAAAGGAAATAAAAGGAAACATTACCCAGAGCATTATTGAAGAATTTACATTTACTTTTTCAGAGATTAAAAAAAAAGTAGAAATCAATGTTACAAGTGATTGAGTACACTCAGAGACAAAACAGTAACATGCTGAGTGGTGAAAGACTGAAAGACGCAGTGCTGTCCCTTCTATTGAGGTTATGATTAGCTTCATAGTCTCTGCTAGTGAAGTGTCCAGGAGCTCGTGGGAAAATGTGTGTTCTGCTAATTGAGGGAATATCTGTGCTGTTCGAGCTTCCTTGTTCTCTGTCTCTCTGCATGTTGTATCAGTGTTGACATATTCAAGTGTAATAGTGAATCTATTTATTTCTTCAGAGAGGTCTATGGGTTTTTAGTTTACATATTTTGGAGCCCTGGATTTACATGACTGGGTGATGACTAAGAAGTGAGGATATTTCTCTCTCTCTCTCTCTCTCTCTCTCTCTCTCTCTCTCTCTCTCTCTCTCTCTCTCTCTTTCTCTTAAATGATTTATTTATTTATTATATGTAAGTACACTGTAGCTGTTTTAAGACACACCAGAAGAGGGCATCAGACCTCATTATGGATGGTTGGGAGCTACCATGTGGTTGCTGGGATTTGAACTCAGGACCTCCAGAAGAGCAGTTGGTGCTCTTAACCACTGAGCCAACTCTCTTTAGTAAGGTAATCCTTTTAGTAATCATTATTCTCCTGTCTACTCTGCTGGATTGCCTGCACACTTAACTCCTGTTTTCTTCATTTAGAGTGAGCATGACATTCCTTTCATTACTTCTTACATTTAAATCTATCTGCACTCTTAGAGCTCCAAGACAATTCTTGTGGCATATATTTACATTTGGATTTTTGTCTGATCAGAGAAGGTTGGTGTTGTAACATTTAATGTACTTAATATTGGTACAGATAATTTTTGGATAATAATTTTATTCACTGTCCATTAAAGAAAAAACCCTTTTAGTTTCCTTTTTCATTTTGCAACATGTGAATATTTTACAATAACATTTAAGCATAAGTGATAATTTTCTATATCTCTTCCAGATAGCTTTTATTAAATTCTAAGAATAATAACATGGTATTCGCTCTTTAGTATTGTGCAGAATGTCCTAGGCAGTTAGGTTGACAGAAGGGAGTTGTATTTTGGCTCAAAGTTTTGGCTCACAGAGGTTTCAGCCTATGATTATGTGAGGACAGGAACATTACAGGTAACCTACGGCAGAGCAGAGTTGCTTGAGATAAGAGACTATGGATGGGCAAGATCACAACAGTCCCATCAAGGTCACGCCAGTGATGCTACTTTTGTGCTAGACCTGAGATCCTAATACCTATTGTGCCGAAACAGCATCCCAGACTGACAATGAAGTGTTAGGGGCAATTAACATTCAATCTGCTTTACACAGTGTACATATAATTAGCATGTTTAGTACTTTGAAGGATAATATCTCAGCTTCCGTTGCTTGTAGATCCCCCATAATACACTTGGTGTGGGATATCATACCTGCACAAAAATAAGTTTTATTTTCTAAAGTATTTTCCCTTTCTGCTAGACTTTTGTGACTTTGTTGCTTTTACTCCTTTTTTTCTTTTTCTTTTTGTTAGTTATTTTATTTATTTACGTTTGAAATGTTATCCCCCTTCAGAGTTTCCCCTCCACAAGCCTCCATCCTCTCCTCCCTCCCCCTGCCTCTATGAGGGTGTTCCCCTACACACCCATCCACTCCTGCCTCATTCAGTGCCCTAGCATTCCCCTACACTGGGATCAAACCTCTACAGGACCAAGGGGCTCCTCTCCCATTGATGCCAGAAAAGGCCATCTTCTGCTACATATGCAGTTGGAGCCATGGGTCGCTCCACGTGTACTCTGTGGTTGGTGGTTTAGTCCCTGGGAGTTTCGGGGGGTCTGGTTGGTTGATATAGTTGTTCTTCCCATGAGGTTGCAAATGCCTTCAGCTCCTTCAGTCCTTGCCCTAAATTCTCCATTGGGGTTCCCACACTCAGTCCAATGTTGCTTTTACTCTTTATTCCCTGTGATCCTTTTGTGTCTTGGTCTTCTCCCTGAAGACATTCCTTTTCAGTGACTTTTAGAAAAGAAAGACTAAAATAAACTCCTTTAGTTGTCCTGGAGTAAATTCACCTTTATGTCTAAAGAATAATATAGGTATAGAAATCATAATTAATACGTATTTTCTCTGAAAGCTTTATATTGTTTTTCTATTGTCTACTGGAATCTTTGATTTCTCATAAGAAGCTTGCAGTCATTAAAAATCAGTTCCTATAGGTGTGTTTACCATCTTTTCATGAGCCGTTTTCAATTTTTCTTTGTATTTATTTTCAGTTTGATTCTAATGTGTCTTGAAGTTTGCAACAATTAGGACTCTCATAGCTTCATAAATCTTTTAATTTACGCATTTCACCAAAAGTGGACCTTTTTGCTACTCTTTTTTTTTTTAAATGCTTCACAAAATTGCCTCCTTGAGCTGGCTTATGGTTTTTGGATTTGTTTTCTGCTAAATAAAGATTTATTAGAACCCATTTGTCTTAGTGTCTTTTCTTGTCACTGTGATAAAATATTCTGAAAAGAGCAACTTAAGTAAGAAAAGATTTGCTTTGGTTCACAGTTCTACCATGTTATATGATGACCTATTAGCATCTATTTTAAATCTGTACTTTAGGCTCAGTGGTTACCCAGATTTTTTTTTTTTGTTGCCTAAATGTCTATGTCTTTGTATCCTAGCATGTTTTCTGTTCAGATGCTTTGAATAACTATCATCTTAACGTGAATTTTTTGTTCTCAAAACCCTATCGTATTTTCTTCAGACATCTTCTCAGTAACCTAAATAATAACAGTGTATCTGTGCTATCCTTTATTATGTCTGCTATTGCTTGAACCAGGACTCCACTGCTACAAATTCTATCAGTCCAGTTTCAATCAACAATAGATTGAAAGAAATCCCCAAAAGTGTTCATATTAAACATAGAACTAGTATCTTGTCTTCATTTTCTAATAATACATCAAAACAACTTCCTAGATAATATTTGCATTATATTAGGTATTAAAAAATATAGAGCTGAGTTAAAGTATAAATTGATGTGTATAAGTCACATGTAAATCTTCCACCACTTTAGATAAGGACATAAACACTGGTATATTTTGTTATCTCCTGGGATCTTGAAACCAGTCAACATTGTAGATATGGATGTGATTGTTTATTTATCATGGTGTATTTTGGTAACTATGTATCAATGGGTAGTAGAATTTTTAAAAATTAAATGAAAGTACAACATTTTCTTATTATTGCCATTTTTAGTTTATAGAAGGTAAAATAATAATTTTCTGCTTCAGCCTTTTCTTTCTACCTGATCCTTTGTTTCAGAAATTACTATTGACACTAAGATGGCAGCCTCCTATGTCATCAGTCCTATATCACAGTGATAGAAGAACAGGGACAATGCTTACAGTGGCACAAGTACACCAAGGACCCACGTAGCAATCATTTAACAGATGACAGTTATGGGCTCATTATACATATAAGAAATGTACACTGTGCCGGCTATTCCTTGACTGACAGCCACAGATCTAACAGTGTATAACAGAAAGACAAGGAGGACTATCTTTGCTTTTATATATGAATGCATCTTAAAGGCTTCATCTGGAAATTCTAAACCCAGTTCATTTTGAAAGGCTGTTCCACAGGTCACAAAACTGTGTTCCTACTTTAAAACATTAAAATGTGGGAGAGTGTGTGTGTGTGTGTGTGTGTGTGTGTGTGTGTGTGCGTGCTGTTTTCTAAGATATTACCAGTACCAAAGCTAATGTAGTCCTGGATATTTAAACAACACATGTGTTTAAATGTGTAAAATGAAAAACAAAATTTCACTATTGTTCATGTTCAATATTGTTCACATTACATAATTCATGACATATATTCTACTATTGGATGCTAAAGAATGTGGTTTATGTTAACAGTTTTTTTTTTAATTTCAAAAAGCAAGCAAAATAGTCCCCAAGAGTCTTGAAACTAACCTGTCATTTGATGTACCCTGTAGGTGAGTCTCCTACAGACTCCATTTGGAGCCCAGTTCCTTGGTCCTCTTGCACTGGGAGGCAATTTTACAAACTTCCTTTTGTCTATGAATAATGAATGTCCAAGTAACTGTGTAGAGAACAATGGCAAGGTAAGGCATGCACTGCACTTTGCCAAAGGTGTAAAGTTTAGGAGCAGAGGAGAGTTAGGGAGTAAAGCATGCTGCACATTTACAGCTGGATTCACATTTCAACAAAGTATAGAATGAAAGTGACTTCTTACTTGAGGAAAAAAAATTGCCTTAGCAGTGATGATGAGTAGACAATCTTTTTCTAAGCCCATGCTGTCATGACTTATAAATTTCTTATTCTTTCCATTGGAACATGTTTTTCGGGAATCAAAGAAATCAACTTTATGCAGAGATTGGTCCTACATATTGCTGGATATAAAGTCATCTGGGAATTTTTTTTTATGTTGCTTTGCTTTTTCCCTGTTTTTTAAGAGAAAGAGACAAATGGGGAAAAAAGTAGAACACTAAGGCAAATGATATAACAAGCCCTAAGTAAAAATCACATCTCAATTTTATTTGGTTTTTTTTTTTTGTTTGTTTGTTTTTGTTTTTTTTCAAGACAGGGTTTCTCTGTGTAGCCCTGGCTGTCCTGGAACTCACTCTGTAGACCAGGCTGGCCTCGAACTCAGAAATCTACCTGCCTCTGCCTCCCAAGTGCTGGGATTAAAGGCGTGCGCCACCACTGCCCGACCACATCTCAATTTTAATCCCCTGATGACACTTGCCCAACATATTAAGTAAGAATGGAATTCATAAGAATGTTTCAACAATATTAGAATAGGCAGGTGGAAGGTAGAGATGCAGAGATTAGGAAGGTGAAGTGTAAGAATTTAACAAGTTTTACTATTCATAAATAGTAAGGGAATGTCTCTACAGACAGTATTTCTCCTCTGCTATATAAGATTGCCCTCTTTCTCTTGCTTTCTCTCTCCCGTGTGTGTGTGTGTGTGTGTGTGTGTGTATACTCAAAGATTTAAACCATTAGAGATTCCTCACAGAGTATCAAAATAAGTGGGAAAGTAGTGAATATACAAGAGATTATGTTACAGAATCCAAATGACCCAAGGAACCAAATATCGAACAGCTTCACAAGCAGAAATGCTTATCAAGCAAGATTCATTCATTGTCTTTGACATTTATAGTGTACAGCCAGATAGCAAACAGTGTGGACACAGTCATAGTTCCCAAAATGTGTCAATGTTGTATCAAGAATGGAAATTAACAAAGCACGTCCTGTTTGTGCCATGTGAGCAAGAGTGAGCCCAGGTTTAAATTCTTTCAGATTAAATTTTCTTTTTATGAGATATTTCTTTACATTTCAAATGTTATCCCCTTTCTGGTTTCCCCTCTGAAAACACCCTATCCCATCCCCCCCTCCCCTGCTTGCCAGTTCACCCACTCCTGCTTCCCTGTCCTGGTTCACGTTTAAATTCTTCGCTTCACACTATCTGTGTCTTCAATCAGCACTGTCTTTCTGTCGTGTGAGTCTGAATCTGTACCTGCCTGAAGGCCATTTTGCTCATTTTTCCCTGTCCTTGTTTCTGTTCCTGAATTTCTATCCCTGACAAAGCTCTCTCACTTTTGAACAATGCAGGAAACATTATAAAACAAAGGAATGATGGATAATTTATGGAAATCTATAAAAGGGATTTTTCTAGGTGTGATGGTTTGAATGAGAATGATCCCATAGACTCATATAACTGAAAATTTGACCCGGTTCGTAGAAATATTTGGGAAGGATTAAGAGATGTAATCTTGATGGAGAGGTATGTGTCACTGGGCATGAGCTTTAAAATACCAAAAGACAAATGTTATTCTTCCTTAAGTTGCCTTGGTCATGGTGATTTATCACAGTAATATAAAACTAGTAAAAAGATATAAGATATTAAGTCAATGAATCCAAATGACCCAAGGAACCAAATAACAAATAGTATCACATGCAGAATTGCTTATCAAGAGATATTCATATATTGTCTTTGACATTTATAGTGCATATTTATTTTACAAGGCTTCTTCCAACCTCTGTTTGATGTTTTAAGCAAATGATTATCATAACACATGTACAAATACACAGATATTACAAAGAGAACATAATTTAAGATTATCGCTATATGTTAACTTAGGTCATAAAAATTGATTACATGGAAAATCTAAGGCAAGCAAAGTTAGTTGTTATATGGTTATTTTTAAGGAAGATTAAACAAACAGACAACACATAGTAGGATAACAGTTTAAGTTTTAAATGACTTCAGGAGTATTAGTAATTCTGACTGTGAGGTCCAACAAGTAAATTTCTTAGAATGTAAGAGATAGTTTGTCATAATGATAAAAGTGAAAATTAAGGACAAGAATACCCATGAATATATAAATAAATAGGCTCCTAATGGTACAACAGGTAAGCTAAAAGTGAAAATTAAGGACAAGAATACCCACGAATATATAAATAAATAGGCTCCTAATGGTACAACAGGTAAGCTAAAAGTGAAAATTAAGGACAAGAATACCCAAGAATATATAAGTAAATAGGCTCCTAATGGTACTACAGGAGAAAGTCCTTTGGTTGCCTTTGATGGAGCCCCTGCTGCTGGTTGCTATTTCCACTTCTCTGTTCTGAATGAAGTGTGTTTGTTGTACTCAGTTAATGAAGGCAGGGATGTACCATTCCAATCCCCAGATCTCTAAACTAACAACTAATTAGTTCTCCAATTATAAAGACTAAGCTAGTTAGTCTTTAAAATAGTAGGCATCGAAGTAAAGGACTCTCTGTTTAAAATGTGATTTGATTGTTGAATTCTAATGTATTTTTCTAAATATTTTAATCAGCATATACTTAGGATTTAGGTCTAGTGAGATTTTAGCAAGTAAATGCTTGTTGTAGAAGTAGGGAGCTCTGAGTTCTGGTTCTAGCACCCACCACACTGAGCCAGACACAGCACACACTTGTAAGCATGTGTTGGAAGACAAGCAGGTGATAATCCCCCAGTTTAGCTGGCCAAATAACAGATGAGCTTAACTGGTGAGCTTCAGGTCAATAGGAGGCTCTTTCCAACAAATAATGTCAAATGCTTTTAAGTAATACACTCTACTTGACCTCTAGAATAGACATGCATATTCACCTGCACATATGTACACATACACCACACACAAATTTATTTAAAATCTAAACAACTGGTAACCAGCACACAGGAAAGGGAGAATGGGAAATTATATCCATATAGCACGGACTGCTCTTACAAGGGCTACTCAGAGGCTGTGAAACAGTCAGAACTGTCCACGAACTCCTCCTGTGGCCTGTCTTGTAGTGTTTCGATATATGGAATATAGCTGATTTTTCTATTTAAATTAAAGAGTAAAAAGTAGCATTATACCATTGTATGACTGAGTGTCCTACCTACATGTCAGAAGATCACACAGGGTCAGGTACAGCTATCAGTCATTAAGAACTGAGACTGTGTGGAGAGCTGGTATTGGGGAATGCTGCCTTGCTGAGCAGTGAGATGGCATCGGCTGGAGAATGGAACCTTGCCTGACCACTGATCAACATCGAAGGCTTATGGCAATGCCCTGCAGTTCTTTCCTTGTAGATGATAAGAAAAGTAATGAAAACCAACACTACAGATTAAAGGACGATATTGAGAAGTGAAGAGAGACAAATCAATGAGAATCAAAGAAAAACACTTCTAGAAATGATCCCCATGGGAGGCCATAGAACATTTCTAAAGGTAATCTGGCGTACTTGATAGGATGTTAGAGACCTAGCGTGGCTCCAAGTTGAGGAGAACACAGCTCACACTGTGGGGAAGAACACTGCCCACACACATTCCCGGTGAATCAGGAATGGGTGGGGAGAGCAGTGTTGACTCTGTGAAGGCAGGAGGTCCCAGGCTTAGCTGCTGGGGACCTCCTGGAGGTTTTGCAACCTTTGGGCTTTCTGTGAAAACTGTGTTGGCAAAGCGCTGGAACACAATTGCAACATTTCTATTTGCTTCTTCGGTATATTTCTTTAAATTTACAATACATCCTTTCACTTCATTTAAATAATGATTAAATGTTTTCTAAGTGGTAATTATCATCCTATTCAGCACAGTATCTCATTCTGAGCCTCATGACTGAAGAGTGCAGGTCACTTTTAACTGTTTGTGGAGGTAACCAAGCAGTTATGATTTTACATTGACCCAAATGGACTTTTAGATACAATTACATAGCTCGCCAGCCTACTTCCAGAATGTATCTCTAACTTCCAATTGTTAAATATTCTTAAGCATATGAATCCTTATGTAATACTTTCCTTTTGTAAAACAAGGGTATTAATATCTTCTACACATCATGAATTTTCACAGGAGACAACATTCCTTATTTATTCTAATACCTTGTGACAAATACTAAGTAAACATTAGTAATGACTGCCACAAGACAGCAACAGCAAAAGAAAAGTAGTTGTGACAAACATTTGATATCCCCTTCAAAATAAAAGGACTCTCACCTCATATGTACGGCATGCTAAAGTAATGCTATGGATTTAGAAAATCATACAGTTATAGTTTTGATAACAGATACAAGTTTCTAATAGAGACATATTAATTTTGAGAGATAATAAATAAAATATCTAAATAAAACAAATATCTAATAAATAAATGTCTGATATAGAATTCATTTAGGAAATCAGCAGAAAATTCCTTTTTGAATGTAAGAAAATAAATAAATTTGATTTACCATATTCATGATCTTCTCTCTGTTGAAATTGTCTTTCTTATGTGTGACCTTTCACTTATTAGTTTTAAAAAGCAGTTTACCAAAACATGAATGATTAAGACAGGAGATGTGCAATAAACAGAAAAGAATTGTGAACATCAACTGAATCAAGTCTGGGCTTCAAAGAATTTTATTTAAAATATGGACCTACAGCAATTCTTTGAGGTGTAGTAGAAGCTTATTAGGAAATATATTATGTATTAATAAAAATATATATTATATACTAGATATATATATTATGTAATATTATATATACATATGTATGCATCAGTATTTGGAGAGGTATGAATCCATAAAAGTGTCCACTAATAGAAGTCCTGGGATGGGCATTAGATTTCAAAAAGAGTTGCTCCACCTTGTGATTCATATTGAAATTATTAAATGTATTTTGAGCAATGTAAGGATGACGAGAGGTGTCTGGAAAATTCCTTATTTATATGATGTCCTTGTAGACTCTTTTTAACCTCTTTAAATATAACTTCAGTGATATATAGTAAAGTTACATTCTGCAATGAAATAGCCTTCATCGGATTTTATAACAGGAATCAATTTTGATTTTCAGTGACAAATGAATGAAATAATATAATATCATCCATGCAATCTTAATCTAAACAGTAAGTCAGGATCAGTAAGTGATTCTACAGTAATAGGTACCTATTGTGTTTTCTTCCTTATTTTTTTCTGTCAGTCACTTGAAGCATATTTCACATCCATAATTTTTGCATTATCTTAGATAATAGATAGTAGTTGAAGCAAGGTGGAAAAGGTGGTTATATAAATACACTTAATGATCCTTGAGACATGCATATGCCCAGTACCACAGGACAATATCCCTGAAGCACGAAACTACTGTTACCAAGGATAAATAAAGTTTTCAAAAGCATATTGCATATGGGTTAATGTCTGCAAAGGTTAAAAACATCAAACTCTGAAATACCATGACCTGACACTAATAACCCAATAATAGGTTGACATTTGCAATTCTTCCCGGGGGGTAATAGCCCACCATATGCAAAGAACAGCTTCTGCACTTAGCTGCTTATCTCAAAGGAAAAAAAAATATGAGTAATACTAGTGCAAGGGAGGTTAATAACAGGTACAGTCTCTGCATAGCTTTCATCAGTCCGTTTAGAAAATGAGCTGAGAATTGCTGTCAACTTGATTGGGAAGAGGAAAGGAAGAATGGGCTCATATGGGAGCCATCAGTCAGCTTACAGAGGGTGCATGAAGGTTGTTTGCAAGGTTGCCTGGGCTGATGCAACAGAAGCTGGAATTTGCATGTCAAAGCTTTGTTCCTTTTATAACATAACTGCCACACAAATCGTTGGCCCTGGGGCTTAAATTTCACAGATGTCTAAACTCATTTAAAAATTAAAGTGCAATAATTTGTGATCCACAATGCTACTCGACCATCCCAGAATTTTAGGAGATTTTGTTTTGCTTTTGTCTTTCATTCTTACCTGTTCTTGCCATTTACAATTCTGATGTTTCATTGACTTATCTTGGGTTTTCCTTTGAAAACTAATATATCCTTTGATAAGAATAGTATTCTTTGAGGCCTTTATAATATTATTAAAGTAAGAAGAATCAAATAGAATTCATATTTAAAAATCACAACTAAAATAATTCAGCATTAAGCTTACTATTATATTTTTCTAGGCTATGAGAAGAAATGTTTCATAGGCATAAAGTTTTCCTGCTTCTTATTTATTTAATTTTTATTTCAGCCTAACAATTTCAGAAAATATGGTGATGAATGTTTGCAATATATCTTACTCAATGAATTGTTTCATCAAAATAAATAACCTTATATTAAGCAGAAAATATCCTAAATGCAATGAGCCAACAAATGTAGAATGGCTTACTACAGATTGTATTTATCAGCGTTGCCACTAATTAACATCTTTCTTCAGTAAAGTTGAAAGCATTTCATAACGGAATGTTAGCATAAACTTCGTAGAATATCATTTCAGAGAGTAAAGGAAGAAGGAGGGGATTCACTCCTTAAGCTTAGATGTGCATTTGTGAAACTGTTCAGTACAATGAAGATGTAAAAAGTATTATTTTTAGTTGTATTTCCCTTCCCTGTGAATTTACAGTAAATGCAAATTGATTCTTTGCTGGTTGGTTTGTTGTGATGTGTTCCACTTTGCTGGCTTGATTCCATCCTATTTGGTCCTTTCGCTTTATCAGTGATTATCAACAGGAAGCAACTTCCTGATTCTGTTTTTCCTTTTCAAAATGCTATGAGGACTTTCTTCTAGATTTGTAGAGAATAACATGAACCAAGAGACAAGATAGCCAAGATAACTTGAAGTCTTGCTCATGGTTAAACAGGGCTTTATAGAAAAAAAAATGCAGAAATGAGTTCAAAATTATGCCAAAGAATAGGCCAAATTTCTCACTGCACATATGTTCAAAGGTTATGATAGTAAATCAGAATTATTTTCAATAAATACATTTGTCCTTGATGAAAAACAACACATATGAGTTATGTCAAAGACTTTCAAAGTGTGGGATAGAATAAAAAAGAGGACAATTGTATCTAACCTGGCCAAGGTTGAAAGGCTCTTTCCTCAGTTTAAGACTGCGTATAAATTAAATATTCGTTAATCCCTGTTTTGCTAAGCAGATGCCTAGTAGACTACTTAAGAGATACATGATAATCTAATATCAAGAAGTTTTGCATGTTTGTAAATTTACAGAATCTTTTGTAAAATTTATTAATAGAGGGTCCTGATGTTCAAACGCAAAGTGTTCAAGATTTGGACCATAGAAATGGCATTGCATGTAACTTTTTTTCCTATCTCTGCAATGTGTGGAAGTTATAATTCAATCAGTATGTAATTCACAAATATCTGAAACATCAGGAATAAAAAAAATAAATATCAGTATTGTATGATCCTTGGGCAAAATATAGTTATATATTCCCCACTTTAATATTGCCTCAAAATACCATTTTATTAAAACAATACTATATAAACAGGTAATACTATAGTCTATAAAGCTAATGTTGTATTAAATAAAATGTCTAAAAATAGTACATAAGAAAGAAACAGATTTCAAGAGAATGCTATATAGAGTTAACCCCAAATACCAGTGAATAATGGACAGGAATGTAACACCTTTGATAGTAAAATTCAATAAGAAGTGTATAAGCAAATTTTAAACATTAGTATATATAAAATACTGTAAAAACTTTTAAGTGTCTTTGTTAGGGTTCTGGCTAAGCTCCACCCCACAGTTACCTGGCAACAGCCAGGTGGCCTAGCCCACTATAAAGGGACTTCTCAGTCCCTCCTCTCTCTCTTATTCCTCCTGCTCTTGCTCTCTTGCTCCTCTGCCCCTCTTGGACTCTCCTCCCCCCCCCCTCTATGTGGTCATGGCCGGCCTCTACTCCTCTCCCCTCTACTCTCTCTGCCTTTCTCTTCCTCCACTACTCCATTAACTCCCATCCTCTGCCCTGAATAAACTCTACTCTATACCATGTCTGTATGTGTCTGGTCCCTCGGGGGAAAGAGATGCCTTAGTATGGACCCACTGGGGCACCCCCTTCCCCCACACTGCCATATACCAGTCTCTAAACCTCCTTTTCTCTTTTTATGATCATAACACTGGCGAGACAGCCAGGAGGATCACAAGGGCACCGTGTGAGGATCATCATTTTCTAAACCTCCTTCTCTCTTTTTATGATCATAACAGTTTTCTTTAGGGATTTAAATATTTTATTGTTTTTATATCTTTTTTGTAAATTTATACTATTTTTGCTTGCTGGGCCATGTCTCCTCTTTCTCTAAGAAGGGTCATTATAATTTCTGTGAAGATTATTTAATATGAGGATGACATTGTAGAATATAGCTCTGTTAATGACAATAAGACCTTCAATTCCTGTCAGGTGATGCCTTTCCATTTATTTCTGTCTTTAATTTCTTTCAGTAGGTTCATAATGTTAATAACACATGCATTTCAAATGCTTAGTTAGATTTTCACATGCATTTTCCTTTATTTTTGAATATTGTAAATGAAATTATTTTGTGATTTCATTCTTGGATTGTTCATTGTTGTATAGATGTAATCAAAATTTCCACAGTAATCTTATATCCTAAAAATTCGCTGAAGGTATTTAGCAGCTTGACTGTTTTGTTATTTTTTTCTACATAAATTATTTTATCAACTAGAAATCAGTGTTTTAGTTTGGGTACCTTAAAAATAGTTAAAAATTGTTACGAATAGAACTCTCATTTTGTAATGTAATATTTGTAATCACGTGAATCATCTCGGTTTTACATACAAACCTTGAAGCATCTCTCACTGGGAGATTGAGTATTTTAATCACAAAATGTGTTGAGTCCATTTGTATTTGTCATTCCACTTGTGCTGGGATGGTCTTTCCCTCTTATTCTAAAATACATTAATTAATTTCTTCTAGTGCAGCATCCTAATTTTCTTTGAATAATTTGTTCTAAGCTGTGGTATATAATAGTACTTTGACTTCTTAAAAAATTTATTGCACTTAAGTTTTATTTTGCTTTCTTTTTTTAAAATTTTATTTATTTATAATCCAGGCATTGCTGTGATACTGATTCCCTGTCCCAAACCGCCCCCCCCCCATCTCTGAGAAGACACTCCTCCCCGACTAGAACTCCCTACTCCCTTGGGGCCTCCCACCTCTCCTACTGAGTCCAGACCCAGAAGTCCTCTGCTGTATATGTCTTGAGGGCCTCAGATCAGCTCATGTATGCTGCCTGATTGGTGGCTCAGTGTCTCGAGATCCCAGGGGTCCTGGTTAGTTGAGATTGCTGACCTTCCTATGGGGTCGCCCTCCTCTTCAGCTTCTTCCATCCTTCACTTAATTCAAACACAGGGGTCCACAATTTCAGCTAATGGTTGGGTGTAAGTATCTGTGTATGTTTCAGTCAGCTGCTAGTTGGGTATAGAGTACAGCATGCTAGTCTCCTGTCTGTAAACACATCATAGCATCAGTACTCTTACCTATGCATTCTTAAGGAATAGTCACCTGTATTTTTTTTTTTTTTGAGTTCTCTTTGGTTTTAATTTTAGATTCCTAGAATGTGTTTAGAAGGTTTTGTTTTCTTTGTATTGTTTTTGTTTGATTCTTTCTTTGTTCCTTCTTCCCTCCCTACCTCTCACCTTCCCTCCCTCCCTCCCTCCTTTCCTTTCCTTCCTTCCTTCCTTCCTTCCTTCCTTCCTTCCTTCCTTCCTTCCTTCCTTTCCTTCCTTCCTTTCTGGAAATGTTTAAGTAAGTAATCTTTGTGCTTTTTCTGTAAATTTTTGGTGTTCCTTTCATGTATGCTTTTAGTTATTGGTTCTACTTTCTACATTTATGGTGGTGGAAAAAACTTCCTATCTTGAAATGGATTAGATGATTTACATTTATAAAATGACCAATATAACTGACAGGTGGTTAGGTGTTGTACTTTTGATCAGTGCTTTAAAATATAGCCAGTTTGATCTTGGTGAGGAATCTAATACCACCTATTATATTATAACCCAGTTCATATGTATGAGTGGATTTGACTCACTGTATTTGGATATAGAGTAGTTACTAGAAACACAACTTAAAATGAGAGAAACATCCATCACATTGCTACACTACTGCTATGTAAAATAATTTTAAACAGTTTCTGGGAAATAAATGAATCTGAATCTTAGGGCTGAGATTACTTCATTAAATCTGCAGTTATATAAAATTTTGTATGACTTAATTTTCATGTGTTCCAGTATCTTAAGGAATTAGAATGATGAATTTCATAAGTAAACACACTGAACATCTGTTAGCAGTTCAACCCTTCACATGCTTTATGACATTTTCCTTTACTTTTTATCCTAAAACAAAAACCTTTATGAATAATTATCTTTAAAGACAGTTTAAGACTTATGAGAAAAGGTCAGAATGATAAACTGCATGTTAGTTTAGCCAATTTCTGAAGTAATCAAAAGCTAATAAACTTAGGAACTAGGCTCTAGTAGTTTATAATGTATTCTAGATAAGAGGAACAACAGGATCATTATATAGATCCCAAAACATGGATTGTGAATAATGATTTCAGATTTGGAAATTTCCAGATTGAGAAATATTCAGATTTACAAATACTATCATATATCACTGTTATGTAATCTTAACAAGATACTCTCAAAATTTCTTCTCTTGGCTGTTGAAGTTCTTGTATCAAAGGAGAGGTATGCAGAAGTCATCTGGACTCATCTCACCTAATCTCAGTCACTTCCTCTTGTACTTTCCAACCAACTGTAAACTTCTTCCCTAATTGCATATTTCTACGCTCTTGGGAGTTGTTATGATATCTAGACAGCGGAAGGCTAATGGAAGGGAGGAGGCCATCATGACAGCTATGGGGAAGTTTTCATCTGTGTTGAAGGAAGAATCTTGGGGGATGAGGCTGATTCATGGTCATAGATGCTGGAGTACCTTTTAAACCCTGCTCTGTAAGTGCAATGAACTCATTGGTTCCAAGACTTGGACTAGGGTGGAATGGACTTTGCTTTATTGTTTTAGCCCTATAAGAAAAAGTAGAAGTTTCTTTACATTTCTCCAGGAAGTGAGCTCTTGTAAAAATACAGATAATAATTTTAAATTAAAATACAAAATGTCTGCAAATGACCATAACAATAATTAACATTCCTATTATAACAATGTTTTTCTACAACTGGCAAAAACTAACAATGATAACGCAGTATAAATTTATATAAAACAGCAGTTTCTCTTTCCTTCCTGACTACAATCTGTAACAGTATGTATTTTTGAAGTGCTTAATGGTGAAAATATTGCATTGTGATTATTGTTTCATGTAACCATTTGTCTTGATCATACATATCTAAAATCATAGGTACACAATACTTTCTAAGGAGTCATTAGCAAAGGCTGGTTGAAATTGAGATTTACTGAAGTGGGTGAATCTTTTATCTAAAGTATGCACGGCATCGACACCTAAGCTGAAAATATAGCATTACACTGTATCAGTCCAACAGTGTACAAATGTTGTTTTCAATGTAAGGGTTTAGTATACTTGTCAGTATACTGTGTAAAGGACAACTCCGTGCTCACTTGGCCCCACTACGCATGAACCAAATTTTTTTCCATCTATTTATTATCTATCTATCTATCTATCTATCTATCTATCTATCTATCTATCTATCTATCTATCTATTCACTTTACATCCCAATGGAAGCCCACCTTCATTCCAGTCATCCTATATATAACCCCTTTCCCCTACTTCCTTCTCCCCTTCTTTCAGATGGGGAGGCACCTTCTGAGTAACAAGACATGCTGGTACATTAAATCACTGCAAGAATAGATGTATCCTTTCCCATTGAAGCCAGATATAGTGGTCCAGTTAGGGGAGCAGGACCCACAGGCAGGCAACAGATTCAGGGACAACCTCTATTCCAGTTGTTGAGGGATACGCGTGAATAACATATTGCACATCTGCACATATGTATAGAGGGTCTAGGTCCTTCCTTGCTTGTTCTTTGGTTGGTGGTTCAGTCTATGGATTCCCCCATGAGTCTTGGTTAGTTGACTCTGTTCGTGTTCTTGTGGAGTCCCTATCCATTTCAGGTCCCTCAATCCTTCCCAAACTCTTCCACAAGGCTCCCTGATCTCCATTTAATATTTAGCCGTGGGTCTCTGCATGTGTTTCCATTAGTTTCTATGTGGGGCCTCTCACAGGACAGTTATGCTAGAATCCTGTCAGCAAGAATAACAGGATTATCATTGATAGTGTCAGGGATTGGTCCTTGCCCATGGGATGGGTCTTTAGTTGGACCAGTCATTGGTTGGCCATCTCTTCTCCCTCTGCTCCATCTGTGTCCCTGTACATCTTGTTGGCAGGGCACGTTTTGGGTGGAAGGTTTTGTGGGTGGGTTGCTGTTCTAATCTCTCTACTTGGAGTTCTTTATGGCTTCAACAGTTGGCTATTTCAGTTTCCTGTGCCCCAGTGCTAGGAGTCTCAGCTAGAGTCAGCCCCATAGAAACCCCAGGGCTTTCCCTAACCAAGGCCTTTGACACATCTGAGAAATGTCCTACAACCCTGACAATTTTTCTTCTCTCTCCCCTGCTCTCCCTAGAACTGATCTCCTGTTGCATTTCCCTCTGTATCCCTTCCATTTCCCGTGGAATTATCTCCCTCCATCTACCTCTGATATCTATTTTATTTCATTTTCTGAGAAAGATTGAAACATTCTCCTTTGAACTCTCATTATTTGACTTCTTTTGCGCCTGTGGATTTTAGTGTGATTGTTCTGTAATTTGTGGCTAATTCCCAGTTATAAATGAGTACATATACTATGAATGTCCTTTTGGGTCTGGGTTACCTCACTCAGGATGATATTTTCCAATTCCACCCTTATGCTTGCAAATTTAAGTATTTCCTTGTTTTTTAATAGCTGAGTAGTATTTCATTGTGTAAATGAACCATATTTTCTTATTCATTCTTCAGTTGAAGTCCTCTGGGCTGTTTCCTGGTTTTGGCTATTATGAATAAAGTTGTTATGAACATAGCTGAGCAAGTTTCCTTGTGTGATGGTGGAGGATCTTTCAGTTACATAACCAGGAATGGTATACCTTGGAATTGAAGTAGAACTATTCACAATTTTCTGAGAAACAGACAAATTGATTTCCAGAATGGTTGTGCAAGTTTGCACCGCCACCAGTAAAGGAGGAGTGTTCTCCTCATTCCACATCCTTGCCCGCATGAGCTCTTGCCTGTGGTTTTGATCTTAGTTATTCTGATGAGTGTAAGGCAGAATCTCAGAATCCTTTACATCCACATTTCTCTGATGCCTAAGGCCATGGAACATTTCTTTAGGTGTTTCTTAGCCATTGGAGAGTCCTCTGTTGAGAATTTTCTGTTTAACTGTGTATCCCATTTTTATTTCTGTTATTTGGGTTGTTGGAGTCTAACTTAATGAGTTCTTTATATATTTTGGATATTAGCCCTCTGTCAGATGTAGGATTAGTTAAGACCTTTGTTCATTCTCTAGGCTATGGTTTTGTCCTATTGACAGTGTCTTTTGTGCCTTACAGAAGCTTTTCAGTTCCATGAGGTCCTATTTATTAATTATTGATCTTATACCTGGGCTATTGCTGCTCTCTTCAGGAAATTGTCTCCTGTACTAATTAATTCAAAGCTATTTCTCACTTTCTATTAAATTTGGTATCCAGTTCAATGTTGAGTTTCTTGATCCACTTGGACTTCAGTTTTACGCAGGGTGATACATATGGTTCGATTTGTACTCTTCTACATGCAGACAGCCAGTTAAATGACCACCATTTGTTGGAAATGTTCTCCATTGTATGGGTTTTGGCTTCTTCGTCAAAAATCAAGTGCCAATAGGTGTGTGGGTTTATTTCTGTCTTTGATTTGATTCCATTGATCAACTTGTCTGTTTCTATATTAATATTGTGCCCTTTCTAGTACTAACACTCTGTGCTACAGCTTGTGGATAGGGATAGCAATGCCTTCAGAAGGTCTTTTCTTTTTTGTTCCTTCAGGATCAGTGTAGCTATTCTTTTGTTGTTGTTGTTGTTGCTGTTTTTGTTGTTTTTCCACATATGCTAAGAATTGCTATTTTAAAGTCTGTAAAGAATTGTGTCAGAATTTTGATGGGAATTGCATTGATTCTGAAGATCACTTTTTGTAAGATTTTCAATTTCATTATGTTAATCTTATTGATCCATGAACATGGACGATCTTTCCATCTTCTGATATCTTCTTCAGAATAATTTATGTATACTATCATACTATCCCCAAACAGTGATACTTTGATTTCCTCTTTTTTTTTTTTTTTGGTTTTCCTCATGTAGAATTATCGATTTATTTTGTTTTCTTGGGTATATTTACCCTGTTTGTGTTGCAGTTTTTCTTTTGTTATCCTCTGTAGAGCTGGCTTAGTGGAAAGGCATTATTTATATTTGGTTTTGTCATAGATTATTTTTTTCTTAATCTATTGTGATTAAAGTTTTTGTGGGTATAGTAGACTATGGTGATATCTGCAATCTCTTAGAAGCTGCCCAGGCCTTTTTGGTTTTGGAAGTCTCTGTTGAGAAATTTTGTGTAATTCGGATATGCCTGCCTTTATATGTTACTTGGTCTTTTTCTTTTGTGACTTTTAATAACTCTTTACGTCTGTACATTTAGCATCTTGAATATTATGTGGCAGGAAGATTTTCTTTTTGGTCAACTCCTACCTGTTTTGTAAGTTTCTTGAAAGTTTATAAGCATCTCTTTAGGTTAGGGAAAATATCTTCAATGATTTTGTTGAAAATATTTTCTGGGCCTTTGAGTTGGGAGTGTTCTCCCTCTTCTATATTCTTATTATTCTTAGGTTTGACCTTTGCATAGTGTTCCAAATTTCCTGATTGTTTTGTGTTAGAAACTTGTTAGCATTAGCATTTTCTTTGACTGGTTTATCAGTTTCTTCTGTCATGCCTTCTACACCTGAGATTCTCTCTTCCATCTCTTGTATACTGTTGGTGATACTTGTATCTGTAGTTTCTATTCTCTTTCCTAGGTTTTCCATCTCCAGGATTGCTTCAGTTTGTGTTTTCTTTATTACTTCTATTTCCATTTAAGGCCTTCAACAGTTTTATTCATTGCTTTCACCAGGCTGATTGTATTTTCCTTGATTTCATTATATTCATTTCCTCTTTAAGGTCTTCTACTGTTTATGTTTCCCTATATTCTTTAAGGGATTAATTCATCTCCTTTTTAAAGGCCTCTATCATCTTCATAAGACTAGATTTACTGTTAATTTCTTATGAATCAGGTATGTAAACATATTCAGGGCTTGTTGCAACTGGGTTCTTGTGATGCCTTATTATCCTGGCTTTTGTTGATTGTGTTCTTCAGTTGGCCTTTAGCCATCTGGATGTCCCTAGTGTTGGAAGCTCCATTATTCCCTGATGGCAACAGGCCTCAAGGAATTCAGGCAGAGCTGGTGGACTCTGACTGTCGCAGGTCTCTGGAATCGCAGGTAGAGATGTGGACCAGAAGATGGTGCACCGAGTAACAAGGGAAACAACATGTCTGTTGGGCTTGTCAGGGTACCCAGTGGGCAGGAACTTGGTGGTTCGGGATCCCACCTGTTTGTCCTGGGCAGCACCAGGTCTCTGGAGATGCATGCAGAGATGTGGCCTTGAAAGTAGAGAGCAGAGGAGGCAGGGTGAAGCTCGAGGGCCCACAAGGCAGGGAATTGGTGGTCCCTGATGGCTCCAGGGGTCTGGGATTGTGGTTAGATGTGCTGATCACAGGATGGAATGCAAGGGGACAAGGCAGATCTCATGGCTGCTGGGCTTGCCAGGGACTCGGAAGGCAATGAATCGGATTTTTATCCTATGATAACATATAATAGTATTAGGATTGCCTTTAAATTAATATCTAGGTCATATCAAGATAAAACATTCTGAATGCCTGCTAATACTCTTAGATATTTATGGATACATAGTCATTTATTTATTTATTTATTTATTTATACTTTTAAAAACATAGCAAGTGATGGAGAACTTAGTTTCTTTCAAGTCACTAATTCTGTATTTACTAACCTTCTCACCTGGTAAATGTAGCTTAACCTAACTATAACATAGGTTTTTCTAGTTCTAAAGTGTGTACAGCGCCCTTTCTGCACAGTTGTGAGGTTTTAAGGGTCATTATAAAAATAGCTCTAGTTCTAAAGGATTTTATACACTACAGAGTTTTATATGAGTCTAGGAGTTTATTGTTTTCATTGCTTGTGGGACTGTAGAATAAATGCATTCATTAATTTTGATTTATGTAGGCTGAATTATATAGTGCAGTAATGTGGTTGATCTACCATGTAGCATATATATATATATATATATATATATATATATATATATATAGTCAGTCTTTGGAAAATAGAAATTTTCTATGAATTAGTCTTGCATTTAAAAATCTGCAAATTCATTATTTGTTTTAATTATCAGTACTTTGATTAATGTTGTGTTTAATTTTATTTTTTGGTAATGTAGTCTAAGGGTAGTTAAATAAAACAATGCCCCTGAAGTAAAAAATAGAATATTGTAGTTACAGATTTATATTTTTAAGTACTCCTTTGCACATGAATGAAACGATTTTAGTATAACTTCTGTAGTAGAAATTATAAAATTAAATGTTGTTCTTCAATATAACACAAAAGAAATGAGTCATTGGGTTCAAGATAGGAATATATCAACTCAAGAATCAAATTGATTGCATTTTAAACTAAGTATCAATTTAATTTTTACAATATTTTGTTAACTCATAGATAATCTCATATAAAGCATCTTGATAATATTCATGGTGTCTCTTTTTCCCAACCTCTCCCAGTTCAATTCCCCCCCTTTTATTCCCACCCTTTTATTATACCATATTTTTAAAATTAGTAAGGTATTTTACTGTTCCTTATCTAGAATGAAGTAGTATATATGAAAAAATTAAATTTTGTTTTGATTGTATTCATGTGACATGCTTTTTTGGTAAATAGGAATGTTGGCAGTTACATCTTTGCAATACTGTATGAAGTTAAGAGTTTGTCAACTAAATGTTTATGCTATGTGATGTGTCCTGGACTAATTGCTGCATTTGAAATTCAAATATATATGTATATATGTATATATGTATGTATGTATATATATATATGTATATGTGTATGTATATATGCATGTGTATGTGCATGTGTATGTATATGTATATGATATAAATGTATATATTAAAATATTTCTTTATCAACATCTCAATATCATCAGTTTCCCTCTTATGACAAAATCCTTCCTCCAGGATTTCACTAAAAAGAGTCTCCAAACAAAGGAGAGGACCAGGAAGTTGTTTACCATCTCCATATATAGTCTTCTACTTACCCCATCTAAGGCAACTAAATTTTTTTTAAACAAAATTATTTTCCACCGATTATCTAGAATTGCCTTTTAACTTTCCCCTTGATATTATCATCTTCATTTTCTCTTTCTGTTTGTTAATATTTTAATTTGTTTTTCACTAGTTGCTTTCCTGAAATTCTGAAATATATACACACTAGATCAGGCCTAGGAAATGGAGGGGTTGGGACATCCCTAAGTGGGTTTGTTGGCATGCAGAGGGGTAACCATGGATAGATCAGGTGTGATAATCTGTGTTACCAAGAGGGACCAAAAATACCTTTCCAGAGTCTTGAATGGTAAAAAGAATTCCTGAACATGGAACTTGATGAAGAGAAAAAGCAAATTATCTAAGAAAAATTAATTTCCAGACATAATTCACATTAAGAAGGTCTCGTTTGAAAATAGTCTAAATTCTAGTTTAAGAGTTTCAAACATTCAGAGCGAGGAAGCAGAAGTTGAGATTCAAACAAAAGATCACCGTACGAAAAAAGTGTTGGAAATGGTATTGATATCTTAACGAATGTGGATCAAAAGACTGGGTAGAATTGTATCAGGGAGAGAGATTAAAAAAAAATGAAAAAAAACCCCAAAACAACCAACCAACCCCCCCCCACACACACACCCAAATACAAGGAACTTAGAATGAAGATTTAGGTCACAGGTTCATAAGGCACCAGATGGTGCCTGTCTACTATTAGGTAGCAATCAGGAAACATTGCCCAATTACAAAACAAAGGCAGCTGGTCTGCAAGCATCCCATGGCCTGACAAGGTCATTGTGTACAGAACCTTGAAGCTCAGATGAGGAGTGTGTAGGAGGTGATACTCAGTACTTGAGACATCAATCCATTTATTCATTCTTAGTTCTGACCATGCAGAAAATCCTATGATAGGTTCTCAGACAATGGCAGTTTAGAAAACAATGTTCAACAGAATGTTTCAAACAGAAGGAAAAAGGGAAAACACATGAATAAATAGCTGAACAGCCATGAGAAAAGATTTTCATGTGTTAAAAAAGCTTCACTACCTGATGTACCTTGAGATGGTCAGTCTCTAGCATCAACCTGAGGGGATTTCAATTCACCACAGAAACAAATTGAGGTAAAATTTTAACCTTAAATGTGTGTTGTACCCTCCATTGTTGCAAGATATTTTCTATCCATTCCCTTTGAGGCAGTGAGAGGTCAGTGGTTGGAGGTGAGAGAAGAGGAGGAGCTAAAGAGGGGAGAGAGGGGGACGCGGATATCCATATCACTTCAGACATATTTCTGGTGTTTTGGAGAGGTTAGAAATATTGGGATAAGACTTTTAACATTGTAAATTGGCATTATGTAATTGGGAGTTTTGTGTACATAAAGATATTTGGTTAACTATTTAAGATTCACGCTTTACCAGGTGTTTCGGGACTCCCACCGTTTACAGAGTCTATGGTGGAGAGGAAACACAGCTGGGAGGCTGGGAGGGCTAGCTGGAAAAGATTGGCTCAGCAGCGACAGTGAGAATTGCCCTGAGCTGGACCCACTGGGACTTGGTGCAGAGGCCTGGTGGGGCGGTACTGATTTCTTTCTTTCTTTCTTTCTTTCTTTTTTTTTTTTTTTTTGCACATAGATACATTTTTTTGGTACTTACATTTTATATTTGTTTTTCTCCATCCCCCCCCACCCCCGCTGTGTGGCATGAGAGTCAGAGGACAACTTAGGAGAATCAGTTTTCCTTTTCAACCACGTGGGTTCTGGAAATGGAACTAAGGTAATCATATTTGACAGCAAGGGCTTTTACATGATGAGACATTTCAATGCCCCCAAATCATGTGTGTATGTATTTTATTTTTGACAATTTCACACATGAAGTACTTGCGGTGATTCTTCTACCCCCTCTTACCTCGCCTCTCCCTCCTACTTCTGCTGGCTCCCCTTTTGTCAATTATCTTCCTCCCTTTCCCATCTTGTCTTTCCTTACCCTTCCCTCCTCTTCTCTCCCCTCCCCCCTTCCTCTCTTTAGCTTTCTTTGTACTACAGGTCTTACCCAGACAGGTAGCTACAGTTGCCCTATGTTCAAGATTGTAACCTGCATGCCACATCTAGAACCTGAGGGGATTTCAATTCACCACAGAAACAAATTGAGGTAAAATTTTAACCTTAAATGTGTGTTGTACCCTCCATTGTTGCAAGATAGTGTTTCATGGCTTTATTTTTTTCTGACTTTTACAGTCTTTACAGTCTTTCAGCCACTTCTGTGATATTTCTTGGAACTTGGAGTGCCAGGGATGAGAGGGTTTTTTTTTTGTTTTTTTTTTTAATTTTCTAAGTTTTTTTTTTTTAATTTACATTCCAAATGATTTCCCGTTTCCTCCCTCCCCGAAAGTCCCATAAGCTCCCTTCCCTCCCTCTGTTCCCCATTCAACCCCCTCTCCCTTCTCTGTCCTGGCATTCCCCTATATCCAGTCTTTCCAGGACCAGGGGTCTCTCCTTCCATCTTCTTGGAGATCTATTGATATGTGAATTGTGTCTAGGGTATTCTGAGATTCTGGGTTAATATCCCCTTATCAGTGACTGCATACCATGTGTGTTCTTTTGTCATTGGGTTACCTCACTAATTTCTTAATTATTACCCACTACACTCCATGAGCTGGGGTCCAGGACTGAATTGAAAGGAAAAAGCCAAGGTTAGGTATACACTGCCCTCTGCTTCCTGACTGTGGATCCAACGTGACCAGACAAGACGTAATTCAGCAACTGCATCTTCCTTTCCCCATTGCACTGTATCCTTTGAAACTGTTAGTCAAATATTTATTTTTCAATTCCTTTACTTTTGTATTTGTAGACAATAATGCACATGTGTATCAGCTTCTATAAACATTACATTTTATTGTTTGCTCTTTATAGATGACTCTTTCAGTGGGACTTCTCTTGGCTCATGCTGTGTACAGTGAACCCAGTATCTTGTAAGGCTGATTCCTGTATTAAAGTACTATGCCTTCCAAACTTTAACAGAAGGGGTGACATACCAATTGTTTTCTGTTTTCAATGTACGTTACTTCTTACAACCTATCAGGAGTGCAACAAATATGTAGATAATTTTTATGAAAATTGCAATTATTGCTTATTGTGAAGAAAACTAGTCTTTACAAATGCTTCTGTTGAGTGTCTACAAGCAATTAGTTCCAAATATGTCTGCATATGTCTATTAAACATTCCCACTTCAACTTGGAACTTTTCAAGCTCCTTAATACTATTCATCTGAAACATGTTCTCCTGAAATTTTATAAAGGTCTCATATCTTTTTAAAATTAGAAATCATGTTTCTCTGATCTGCGATTATGATTTGTTTTCCTGCATTGACCTTATATGGCAAAAAAAGAAGCTGCCAAGTGCAATATATTGCCTATGATGTCAGAAATCCATTTCCTACACTGAGATTTCTGTCAAATTATTCCAATGTCCATTCAAAAGTTTACAAAGCCAGTTCAACCCTAATTATTATTAAATTCACAGAAAATAATTTCTATTTTTAAAAATGCTGAAAATGGCAATTTATTAATTTACTAGTGCAACTAATTTCTTGTATTCAGCTATTTATACTAGGAAAATGTCATTGTTATCACCATCTACCTTCATGGCCACCTTCAGTGATACACAGCAGCATGTGACATCATTCTTTCAAAAGAGAACATAAAGTTTGAAAATGTTTTTAAAAGATATTTGAGCATTATTTAAATTCACACATCATATAATTCATTTGGCCAATGAATTTATTTTCAGAAGTCAAGTACAATATAGATAGAACTTGGAGTTAAAACTATAATGACATTAGAACATTCAGTCAACAAACTGTATGGGTTAATAATGACGCGACTGTTGGTATCTCTGCTCAGTCCACTGAGGTCATTAAATCAGGCAGTTATCTCAACATCCCTTAAAACAATCTTGAAAGCAGGATGTACTACAGAGCTTGACTATCAAATATTTTAAACTTACAAAACTACATTTCTAGGTAAATAAAAATACTACAAACCAAATGACATTACTATTTTTACTTATAGTCATTTTTCTCAATGTGGTCTTACTAATTTGATTATATTACTTGATACTTTCTCCCTCACAGTTAGGCATCAATTCTGTTCATGGCTTTCATTTTTTAAAATATATTTTGCTGTTGTCCCCCAAATTTCTAACTGTTTAAAAGTTATTAGGTACTTAGTCCATAATTTCTTCTCTCTCATACATGGCGTTATGTCCAGATAGTGACTTGAAACAGAATCCCATGGAGAATTCAGGAGAATGGCTTCCAAGGTGGGCACAGGGTACCTAGGATGCTAGATTGTCCAAGAAAGGAAAAGAAAAAAAGGGCAGATATTTTTTAAGTCACTTCTTACAAGTGATGCAGAGAGATGGGAAAGTATGTGGACTGAGGAGAGCAAATGAACTGGCCATATCTATTAAGTCCTGCTGTGACTTTTAAGAGACTGTTTCAATTGAGCAGTGAGATTGGAAAGTAGATTGCAAGATGCTATGGAGTAAATGAGCAGTTCAGAATTAAATGACGTGTGAATGGACCAGTGCTTTGGAAAGCTTTGGATTTTTTTTTTTTCAAAAGTTGAAGTCTATTTTCAAAGATGGCATATTGAATGAAAACCTAAACAGGTAAGAAATAGAATCCTTATTCCTTGCTACCTCTCTGTGTTGGGCTGGAAATTTCTGAGTGTATTGGTACATCCTGCTTTTCAAAGTAAATGCAGGCCGTTCTTGCAAGAGGTGTAACAGTACAAAATAGGAAGGAAGCAGGTAGCACACAAGCTGGTGGCAGAGTAACTGCTTAGCTGGGAGGAGAAGCAAGGCTAGAGTGAGCCTTGGGTGTGAGAAAGCTTACCTGCTAAGGGAAGGCGCCCTGCTGGAGGCAGCTCAGTGGACTCCTGTGGTAGGCCTGTGTGCCCTCTGCTTCTGTTAGAGATAACCCCATAGAGACAACCCTCAGTTGTCTATCTCAATTGCAGTCACAGAGTGATTGGTGGTCCCAGCCCTTCTTTTCTTAACTAGGAATGATTCATTTTCATCACTGTACCATCTTCCTTTCCACCTAAGGCATTCTGTATATCCTGTGCATTTATTCAGAAAATTCTAAATAAGTACTTTAGGAATGCATAATTTAAGAAAAGAACGTAGAAAAATTTTAAGATGAAGAACAAGAATTGATAAAGGGATAACCTCTTAGAAAAGTGTGGTATTTATATTTATCTCCATTGTTCCTCTACAAATCCAGTATTTTATACAAAAGTAAAACGATTAGTATTTTCTCAGGATTTTAAATGATTCCTTTTTAAGTATGATATTTTCGAAGTAAAAGTTGCTTAAGAAGTTTAAGTTCTTTGAAAAATATATATTCTTATCAGAATAAATTCATTAATTGCATTTTCTTTCCCACCACAAAGTATGCAGCTATTTTCTGAGATTTAATATTTTGTTCTTGACCCAATAACCATTCTTTGCACAGAACAGAAGACTTGAAGTCTGTACTGGCTGGTTTTATAAGTCAACTTGACACAGGCTGGAGTTATCACAGAGAAAGGAGCTTCAGGTGAGGAAGTGCCTCCATGAGATCCAGCTGTAAGGCATTTTCTCAATTAGTGATCAAGGTGGGAGGGCCCTTGTGGGTGGTGCCATCCCTGGGCTGGTAGTCTTGGGTTCTATAAGAGAGCAGGCTGAGCAAGCCAGGGGAAGCAAGCCAGTAAGGAACATCCCTCCATGGCCACTGCATCAGCTCCTGCTTCCTGACCTGCTTTGAGTTCCAGTCCTGACTTCCTTTGGTGATGAACAGCAGTGTGGAAATGAAAACTGAATAAACCCTTTCCTCCCCAACTTGCTTCTTGGTCATGTTTGTGCAGGAATAGAAACCCTAACTAAGACAAAGCCCCTTCCCTTCTTGTTTCGGCGGAGAGGCTGTATTCTTTTAAAACTGAACACACTGAGAAGCTTCCCCATTTTGATACAACTCAAAGAGTGGAAGGACTTGGTTTCCTCCATTGACTCAAGGGGTTTGCTCCATGATAGTTTGGTCCCATGCATCTGACAGACAAACACAAATGTGGGAGCAGGAAGTGATCCTATCCTTCTTGCGCAGTGGATGGGAATAGGGAGAGGAATTATAACCTCTTCGTGCATTTTTTGTCACTTTCTTAAATGCCATCGTATTTTGAATTCTGACTACCCCTGGTGACATTCTCATAGATTTGCAACTGGGGGTTTGCTTCAGTAAAGCAGACATGCTTCTTTATCTAGTCAAGGTAAAGAGATTAACCACCATGCTAAGCTACTTATTTCTCGTGATAGAAGGGGAGAGTAAAAGAAAAATACTGACAGTAAATGCTTAGACAGAAAATCTAGAATACCTATATATAAACAACATATGGCCCCAATTAAGATGTGAGAAGCCAGGAAGTAGGGAGGGATATAACCTGGTCTCTTTTTTGCAACATCAAAGGTTAAATATTTTTGAACTCTTTTTGTATTCATTTTGATATAAGTCTCTTTGTGTGTGTATGTGTGTTACTTAGGTGTAAAATTATACTTTTTAAAATTACATTGTTATTTTGGAATAAACCGATACTAACAAAAAGATTTCAGAGATAGTACAGATGTTCTAATCTGCCTAGTTGCCTCTGATGTTAAAAATCCTTAGTCATTAGGGAAATGCAAATCAAAACAACCCTGAAATTCCATCTCACACCAGCCAGGATGGCTAAGATCAAAAACACAGGAGACAGCAGTTGTTGGCGAGGATGTGGAGAAAGAGGAACACTCCTCCACTGCTGGTGGAACTGCAGGCTGGTACAACCACTCTGGAAAGCAATCTGGCGGTTCCTCAGAAAACTGGGCATGACACTCCTGGAGGATCTGGCTATACCACTCCTGGGCATATACCCAGAGACTTTACCCGCATGCAATAAGGACACATGCTCCACTATATTCATAGCAGCCTTATTTATAATAGCCAGAAGTTGGAAAGAACCCAGATGTCCCTCAATGGAGGAATGGATTCAGAAGATGTGGTATATTTACACAATGGAATACTACTCTGCAATTAAAAACAATGAATTCACGAAATTCCTAGGCAAATGGTCAGAACTTGAAAATATCATCCTTAGTGAGGTAACCCAATCACAAAAGAACACACATGGTATGCAGTCACTGATAAGGGGATATTGACCCAGAATCTCGGAATACCCTAGACACAATCCGCATATCAATAGATTTCTAAAAAGATGGAAGGAGAGACCCCTGGTCCTGGAAAGACTGGATGTAGGGGAACGCCAGGACAGAGTAAGGAGAGGGGGTTGAATGGAGAAAAGAGGGAGGGAAGGGGGCTTATGGGACTTTCGGGGAGGGAGGAAACGGGAAAGGGGAAGTGATTTGGAATGTAAATTAAAAAAATAAAATAAAATAAAATAAAATAATGGTGCATTTGTCAAAACTAAGAAATGAACATTAAGATTGAACAACATCCAAACTTTAATTGGATTTTATTTATTTATATCACTCTCGATTTATGTGTATGTGAGTGTGTGGGGGAGTGGGTATGTTCTAAGATGCATCCCAGGGTACATTGCCATTAGCTAGATAGCTTTCAGACAAGAAATCAGTAAAGTCTCAGGGAACCTCATTCCTTTTCAAGAGACTACATTGTTGAAAACGGTAACTGATGATTTCCTCTAAGCCACAACTTTATTCAATTATACGTGTTCATAGAGATCCTCTTCTAGGTTATCACTCTGTAGCTCAAGAAATACAACGTGGCAGTGAACAGCTTTCAGTGGAAACAAGTACAAAAATAACTGGCCAATATTTAGAGTTTCTGCTTAACCACCTTCATATGCTAATAGAAAATATTCTAGCATTTCAAAGTTCAGTTTTCTTATCAGTACATAAAAATGAAGAAACTGAACCCATAGCACTAATCAGAATTAATGGGAGGAAATTCTTGTGCTGTGCCTGACACAATGAATGAATGCAGAGTGAATATTGCTATCATTATAACTAAGAAATGAGTGAACCTATAATTAGAAGGTGTCACATATTTTTGTAAACATATTAGCACATTATAAATCTATTGATTCAGTTCTGCATGGTCCTTGTATTCACATTCATTAAACATTCTTCTATGCAGATCATACAGTATGAGAGAAGACTGCCCTTGTTCTCAGAAAATGTATTCTAGTTGAAGAAGCAAACTACAATATGTGTTATCTGTACAGACTAAAGAATTTGTATGAACTGTATATGAATAATAAGGCATGTCTTAAATTTGGTAGCTGAAAATCCTTGTTTTGCCAGCTCAAGGAGTTTTTTTGACAGGCTGTGGCTATTTCATATTTAGTTATCTTTTCGTATTCCGTGTGTATATGGCTTATTCAATTCCATAATGATTTTTTTGGGGGGTGGAAAAGATTCAATAGAGGCTTCTGGAATTGGCTTTGGGCAGGGTTCTTAGGTTCCTTTTTAATAATCCTCCCATATCCTCTTCTATGTTTCTTCTTTCTTAGCACAAAGCAAGTTATGGTTCAATTGACTTTCTGTCTGCTTAATAAATATTGATATATTGGATGCATTCAGGCATGGCCATGTGTGATCCATCTTTAAAGGTAGAGTCATTTTGCAGCAAGGTTGCAATTTATTTATTCCTCATTCATTCTCACATCTTCTGAGAGGCCTCATTATGCAAATACTGAGAACATTCGAGAAATGAAAAACAAAAGCAATATTTGCTTTTAGAAAAATAGTGGCTATTGAAAACAAGATATCATCTTAGCAGAGAGGAGTGAGCAGAGCCCTTATTGTGCCTATTGTATTCCTGTGCTTTCTTTAGATAATAGCAAAATGTAATTGAAAGCAAAATGTGCAATTTTCTGATTGTGAGAGCTCCAGGATTTTTTTTTCAACAACTGAGGAAACTAAATGTATATAATTCCATAAAAGTAGGAATCTATGGAAACAAAGTTAAATCAGTCTAGAAATAGAATATAATCATGATTTTTCAAGGATATTTCAGACATCTCACTGAAAAATAGACACTATGCTTAATTAAATATATGAACTTTTACTTTTAGGTGTTAATTCTGGCTCCTACTTATTGATGTGACATTTTGGTTTATTATAAAGAAAAATAAGGTCTATTTAAAAGTAATTCAATGGCAACATTTACATATTCCCCTTGATATGAAGTTATAATTGACAAATAATTATGCATTTCTATAAGGTACAGCAGATTTCATGTGTATCCATTATGACATATTACCATAATCAAGCTCATTAATATATTCAGCACTTCACTTAATTATCTTTAATTCTTTGGTGATAAAAATAGCTCAGATCCACTTGGTATAGTTGTTTAGTACATAACACATTTAATTAATTATACCCAAAATACCCTACAACAAATCTCCACCATTTTTTGATTCTATCTGACTCAACTTTTGTGTCTTTGGAGCAAAAACTCCCACTTCCCTTACTACTGCCCCAAACTTCCAGGCTTGGCAAGCTACCACTATGCTGTCTACTTTGGTAAGTTTGTTTTAAAGTTGACATAGTTGAAATCATACAGTATTGATCTCCCTAAACATGACGTATTTTGTATGACCTAACATTATCATTACTATCATCACAAGATGTCCTTCTTGTTTAAGGTGAATCATATTTCATTTTTATACAATATAACCTATATAACATAGGCTACGAAAATCTTTAAAATCTTCCATATATTATTTTTCACTTGCCCATCTACAAGTTAGTACTTAGTTTAAATACATATGTTGATAAATTCACTGCAAACATCTTCAAAATATTTCCTTAGTAATAAATAGTATAATTTTCCATATGCATATATATTTAATATTATTTTTATATTGAAAAAGACATCTTTCTCATATAATATCATAGGCTGTATGTTTGAGAAAAGTTGCTGACTATTTTTGTGTTTCATGCCTCATCACATTGGGTAATTCTGCATCTTCTTACATCCATCAGTGATACAGCTTAAAAAGACACATATTTTTTGTCAAGATTTTCTCCTAATATTGCAATGTTTTAATACAGTTCCTCATGCTGTGGTGAACCAGTACCAACAGAACTATTTTTGTTAATTATATCATAACTGTAATCTTGCTACCATTACTAATTGTAAACACCTGTGTTTTCTGATGGTCTTAGATGACACCTATGATAGTGTCTTTCAACCCCAAAGGGGTCGCCATCCAGAGGTTGAGATCCACTGGTTTAGCACCAAGGTTTGGCCTGTCATTAACCAGGAGCATGAGTTTAATTGTGCTGGATCTCATTTCATGCAGGCTGCATTTGATTGCTTCAATAAAGCCTCTTGTGCAGAGTTTCATGTAAGAAGACCAGTAGGAGATTCCAGCCTGTACGTTATCTGCAGCTGGCCAAGTCTTAAAAAAGGACGGGATTTCCCAAATATTTAATGACACTGTCTTCTTTCACAATTCTATTAATTCTCTACTTTCACAAATATTTTCACATATGCCATTTTCTAAAATTTAATTTGTATTTTGTTACAATATATGTATTTTTAAAATATTTATTAAAGCAGTGTCACAGGGTTGAACTTGAATGCCTCAAATGGTGAACATACTATAGGAAATAAATGATCAATAGCTAACTAGCAAGACACTTGAAAATATAGTTTTGAAGAAAAATTTTAGAATGTATTATTTGAATGATTACCCAAGTTGAATGGATAACATATTTATGTAAATATTTTATGTCATTTCAAGTTACTTTTAGGTTGAACATCTTTAAAATAAACTGAATTTTAAAATAGAGAGATAAAAAATTAAGTATTTTCAAACAGATTAATGTATATTTTTGTAGAAAAAACAAATGGTTGCGAGTTTATAAATGTGCTGAGCACATACAAGATTCTATTGGAGAGATTTTGACAATTCTGTCTTAAAAAATAAAACCCCTAAGGATGGAGCAGCAAGTATGGCCAATCTCTTTGTTGAACTTACCTTATTCAAGAACAATTAAGAATTAAGAAATCTATGCATATGGTTTACTTAATTACTGCTTTGTACTCCATAGATACGGAGTGACTTATCCAGGCTCATTTATTGAATGTTTTGTTCCTAGATGGTGGAACTAATTTAGAAGGACTTCAAACTAAGAAGTAGAGGTTATGTGAAGGACACTGGCCACAAGAAGCAAGTCTTTGTACATTTTTTTCATCTCCAATCTCCTTCCCTGCTGCCTCTCCATCACGCTGTTAAGAGCTTCTTTTGACCAACCAGCAGGAAATGAAACTGCTGAAATAATAAAAAAAATGCTTCTGTTTACGGTTTTTGTTTGTTTGTTTGCTTGCTTATATTTTCGTATCAGTTACTTTTTTACACTGGTGCAAAAGTAAGCAAGACATACTATTAATACCTCAAAAAGGAAATGGAAGAAGATGGGAATTCTTATTTTGTCTTACTACTAGCACATTTTCAGGAAACAATAACCTTTTGAGCTAAAAACAAAAAAACAAACAAAACAAAACAAAACAGTAGAAGATTCTATAGTGGGCAAAGGACAAAGCATTTGTGAGAGTTCTTAGATGACAAGAAGCAGGGAGGGCTAGAGAGATGGCTCAGGGTTTAAGAACACTGACTGCTCTTCCAGAGGTCCTGAGTTCAAATCCCAGCAACCACATGGTGGCTCACAACCATCTGTAATGAGATCAGGATGTCCTATATCTGAAGACAGCTACAGTGTACTTACATATAATACATAAATAAATCTTAAAAACAAAATTTACTTTATATGAAAAAAAAAGAAAAGAAGCAGGGAGAAACGGCAATTTGGAGAAGGTTAGGTGACTAGGCAGAGGGTGAAGGATAAGTACAATATGCTATGTAATATAAGGCACATGACTGTGATATCTAAAGGCTGTTGGCTCTTCTTCAAAACAAAAGGGATCATTAAGTCCATGATCATGAGCCGGCCATAGTTACTGTTCTGTGAGAGATTTTGTCCACTCCAGAACTAGATTAATCCAAACATACTGAGGTGCAAAGGATTGATTCAACTACTTTCTCACTCTTTACTTTCTGAGTTTGATTTTTCAGTGCCTTTCTATTTTTGTTTTTCAATAGATGTATGATATGTCTTGTGATCAAAAAACACTACATTATGTAGTATCAGCCCATTTGCTTAACTGGGGAAAATTATAAGAATATGCCCAAATAATAGTGTGTAACTAAGACTCCAGCTGTGTTACATTATTTAAAATATGGTATGCATGCATGTATGTACAAAGTGTGTGGATGTGTTTGTGCATTCATGCATGCAAATGCACATGTGTGCATGATATGACACACATGGAAGGCACAGGACAATCAATTATAGATCACCGATTTCTCTACCTGGTTTGAGACAAGACCTTCTTGTGTTTTCCTCTGTGCATGCCCACTTGCAGGCTCAGAAGCTGACAATGAGTCTTCTATTTCTGCCTCCCAAGTGTCTGTAGGAGAGCTGCAACTGCTGATTACAGAGGCTCTAATTAAGTGCCCAGCTTTTATGAGAGTTTGGGAGATCCAATTTCTTGCACAGCACATTCACACAGTAGAGCATCTTTAGCTCCCAAACCAGAAGTGTAAATGTGATGATTTAAGGAAGTGCTGACAAATGACTGTTGAGATGAGGCGGGTACTTGGCCATTTTTCTTATTTGTACTGGTTTGCTTTTTTGGCTTTTATATGTATTATTTTTTCACACTTTAAGTAATTGATTATTCACACTGAATATTCATTAGTATATTAATAACTTCCAGTTATTTTTCTCTTTCTCTAAAATTCCCTTTGGAATTTTTAGCTCATTGACACAATTTTGAAATATGAATATAGTACATTTCATATCAAATTAGAATAAAAAATAATTGAATAGAAGTTTTGCTTGCATTTTCTGTTAATAAGTTATATTCTGTGTGATAACTTTAATCACTTGGATTTGATTTTAGAAGTTATTTCAGCGCCAGACCACTATATTTTATCTATCTCATATGTGTAAGGCTATCTGTGGTATAAGAACTGAGTAATATAAGCTCTTCTCACATGAAGGAACAACAAGTTTTTATATTAGCTATTAATTTCAATGTGCCTATATTTGAAGAAATTGCTCACATAAGCAGTAAATTTTCTGGCTATAGTCATGGTTTCTAGGGTTAAGTGCTTGCCTGCCGTGTGAGTGGGATAAGAAACCTTCAATTCAAATCCCTATAACTCATTTAAAACTGAGTGAGGTTGTGTGAGGTAGTAATCCTGGTGCTACTACTTATCAAGATAAGGTTGGAGACAGAGAAATCCCCTAAGTTCACATGGTCAGCTAGCAGCAAACCATGAAGAGCCGGTTTAAATCAAGGTGAATGACAGCTACTGATGCCCATGATTGACCTCTAACCTCCAACTGTGCCTTTAGAAACACATGCACATATGCATAAAAAGAAATTTTAAAAGTGAATTTTCTAAATAATATTTTTTGTCTGGTCCTGAAGCAATAATTCCAAATGATTTTATTCAGAGAAACCAGAATAAGAAAATCAATATGAGTAAGACAAAAAAATAAAATTGTAGTATTACACTAGAATTTTCTTCATGGCCCACAGGGGTCAAAGAAATACAGCATCATGACAGTACTCCACTCCCTGAGGGACAGAGCAGCAATGTCATTTCCTGGGAGCCATGCTGGGAAGGGTAATAGATGTTCTTCTCTATCCTACACCAATAATACCGAAGAGTCACACAGTCCCCCAATTTCACCCCTAAAAGAATCTTACTGAACTAGGGATATTCACAAATAATTCACACCAAAGCAGTGTAGAAGAAAAGAGAAAAATTATTTAAACCAAAATACAGATGATATGTCCAAAATCTACTTTTCTGATATATCAAAGCTTCTTTTTTTTTTTCTGAGTGTATCAACTTAATATATAAAGGTCTTGTCTGGGGCCAGACAGAAAATGGTCTATAGGTTTGTTTCCTTTGTCTACCACTCTCTCAGTCTGCAGTTATTTTGCAAAGCAAGAGAAAGATTATCATAGAAAAGACAGAAAAGGAGCCAGATCTTTCTGTGTCCTGCTGTAATCATAACCGGAAGCACTTCTTGGCACACTTAGCACCAAGCATATGCTAGGTTGACATCAACCTGAAATATGATCTCTTAACCTCAACAGCAAAGAAAAATGTGTACTCTTTCGTAAGATATAAAATTTAGCAAGTTTGTGAAGTTCTGGGGGCGCATATCAAGAGGAGACTCCCTTCCCATTACAATTCTTCCTGTGTTTTTACTCTCAGCTCTTCTTTCTCAAAATGCTTAGGAGTATCACTTTCCTCTTCTCTTCTTTGTGCCTCTTCCTCTCCTTCCCTTCTCTCCATCGTTCCATCAGCCTCCTTTCTGTCACTGATTATGTCCGTTATCTGACACTCTTATACTTTCTAATGGCCACAAATATTATAAAATATCTTGGTGTGACTCTAACTAAGCAAGTGAAAGATCTGTATGGCAGGAACTTCAAGTCCCTAAAGAAAGAAATAGAAGACCTCAGACCTCAGAAAATGGAAAGACTTTCCATGCCCATGGATTGGTAGGATGAACATGGTGAAAATGGCCATCTTACCAAAAGCAATCTACAGATGCAATCCCCATCAAAATTCCAACTCAATTCTTCACAGAGATAGAAAGAGCAATTCTCAACTTCATATGGAATAAAAAAAACTCAGGATAGTCAAAACAACTCTGAACAATAAAAGAACTCTGGGGGAAATCACCATTCCTGATCTCAAGCTGTACTACAAAGCAATAGTTATAAAGGCAGCATGGTATTGGTACAGTCAGACAGGCTGATCAATGTAATAGAATCAAAGACCCAGATAAAACCCACATATATATGGGCACTTGATCTTTGGTAAAGAAGCCAAAACCATACATTGGAAAAAAGAAAGCATCTTCAATAAATGGTGGTGGTCTAACTTGCATTCTGCACATAAGAGAATGAAAATGCATTTAAAGTATGTTCATCAATCTATTACTAAACATAGACAAAATTTCAGAGAAAAATGACATTGTTCTCAGGCACACCCTAAAGGGAGAGAGTGCAACAACTATAGCTATACTGTGCTAAACAATATATATAGTGCTAAAAGTTTTCAATAACTGGGATATTGTAAGAATATTTATTTTATTCATGTAATATTGATCTATTTTACTAACTAAAAATAAAAATGCAATAATGTCAAGTTAAAATTTTTTGACTAATTCCACAGGGAATTTTAGAGAAAGAGAAAAATTAACTTACTAATATATTAATAAATACTTGGTGTGAACAATCAATTACTTAAAGTGTGAAAAATTATAGATATGAAAGGCAAAAAGTAAAGCAGTACAAATATGAAAAATAGCCAATACCTTTCTTATCTCAACAGTCATTTGTCAATACTTCCTTTATGTCTGCACTGTTACTCTCTGGTTTGGTAGTAAGAGGTGTGTGTGTGTGTGTGTGTGTGTGTGTGTGTGTCTGTCTGTCTCTCTCTCTGGCCATCTCTGTCTCTGTTTCTGTCTCTCTCTGTGTTTCTCTCTCTGTCTCTCTTTCTCTGTATCTGTGTATGTGTTTATTAGTGTGTTTGTGTGTGTCTATGCCTGGTCTGTGTGTCTGTGTGTGTGTTTATCTGTCTGTCTGTCTGTCTTTCTGTTTCTCTCTCTGTCTCTCCGACTCTGTCTCTGTGTGTGGGTTGTTAGTGTGTGTGTGTGTGTATGTGTGTTTCTGATCTGTCTGTCTATCTGTGTATATTTGTGTGTGTGTGTGTGTGTGTGTGTGTGTGTGTGTGTGTGTGTTATAGCTAGAAAATCAAAAGTGAAAAAGGAGGAAAATACAGTTGGGTGGTAGGACAAAATGGACTAAACACTATAGAGCATGAAGTCCTCCTCTAACCTGTCACAGAAGTGAGAAAAATAACTATAAAGGACATCAGAAAAATATATAAAATTAGGCCAATAAAAACCAGCAAGGAGAAATTGCTTACATATTCCAAAATTGCTTAAAATGAAAGAAGTTATATTTGAAGACATATCGGGCACAAGGTAAGAAAGACAAGAAGTAATTATAGTAACATTATGAGGGCATTGAAGGCAAAGGAATTATTAATAATATGTTTTTTGATTTTTAATTTCTTCTTATTTTCTTCTTTTTATCCTGAAGACAATACATCATTAGGTTAGGACTTATATCAGTGGTATCCTAAGACTTGGCAAATAGTATCAACTTACACATTAGAATATATTGACAATGAATAGAACCACCCACCCTTTCAGGAGAGTCTGAATTATAAAGGATTAGATGTATGCATATGCATACTTATATTCAGGAATTGTTTTGACTAGAGTGGTAGCAATGACACTGGATGCAAGGCTGCAAAGGCATTGGTCACTTCTGACCCAGAAGTGGTGGGTGACTCCAAAGAAACAACATTATCTAAACACAAAAGGACCTGTACCATATGAACTCACAGAGACTGTGCCAGTACATGGAAGACTTGTCCACGTTGAACCCACATGAAATTCCAGCACTAAGAAGGGGGAAGTAGACTTAGAGTCCCACCCACAACCAAGATGAGAGGCATGGTTGAATCCTGTTAGGAAAAGAAAACTTAACTGTGTCACTGGGTGTTATCAACCATACTTCAGGGCTGGTCCCAGACCAACTGCGGATTTCTTTTTCCTTGTGTGTGTGTGAATGTCCACTTTTAGTTTTGCTTTGGTGTGTTTTGTGCTCTAGTTCATCTCTTTTACTTTCCTGTTTTTCCTTGTTTATTGAAACATAAAAAGCAGGAAAGGGGGAGGTAAGACAGAGAACCGGAGAGACAGACAGAGATAGAGACAGAACAGGAAATTTAGTGTGTCAGGAGGAGGGTGGATCTGGGTATAGCGGTGGAAGGGGAGGAATATGACCAAATTATATTTTATAAAATTATATGCAGCTCAAATTAATTAATTTTTAAAACTCTTTTGCCTCAGTCTTCTAAGTCTTATTCTTTTGAGACATTTTGAAGGAAAAATTCAGCCCTGAAATCATACAACCAAATAACATTATATGGACCGAGTAGGTTATATTTTTTAGCATATACATATATATACATTTATAAAATTATTGAAAAAAGAGGTCATGAATTTTAAGGAGAATGGAGAGTGGTAGATGAAAGGATTTAGGGGGAGTAAAAGTAAGGGAGAAATATTGAATTATATTATAATCACAGAAATTTCCCTTTCCTTTTTTGAAACCCCATGTACCTTGCCCTCTCAAATTCGTGTCCCTGGATTCCCTTCCTTTAAATTTTGTTATACTTACATACACACACACACACACACACACACACACATACACACACTTGTGTGCATATATGTATGAAATTAACATAATTATATATAATTAAATCTTCTCATTCTGTATAATGATTGTATGTGTATGATTTTAAGGCTGACCATTCTGTGAAATCAAACACATACAATCCAAGTTTTGACAGGAATATTCAAAGTGAGAAAAAGAGTTTAATATTTGTGTATTGAGTGTTATTTCCATTATTATCATAATTATTATTCTATTTTTATCTAAATATATCAATAGTTATTTAATTTTTAATCAGCCATAAAGTACTCTGATTTATAAATGCTAAATATAATACATGGATTCTCAGTGAAGAGGTTTATTCTCTATGTTAAAAGTAATTTATAGAAAATTCCTTGTCAACCATGGTGCCTACAATTACACCCCTACATTTTCTCTTTAATAAATATGGATGTCAACTTTGTTTTTATTCTCTTAGCCAAACATTCTTAATGTTCATTTGGGTAGAGCCTTGTTCAAGCCCCCACTGTGTGCTTGGAATGTTGCCCAAAGAACAAATTCCTGAGATAAAAGGCAGCATAGTGATAGATAGTGTGTCAGGGACATCATGTCAGACTCTGGTGCTAAGAAGATGACAAGCAGAGCCTTGCTATGGTGTCTGGAAGACACTGAGTGGAAGGATAAATGGTGATGGGAGCAAAGACTGTGTGAAAAGAGTTGTATCAGGAAAATGAGGAAATTCCTGGTGTTCACTCCATACACAAAAGGATAGTATTTTTAAAGCACAGATTATTATATACATGTTTTTCATAGAATTCCAGTTAACACAACTCATTGGATCTCATTTCTCTCATCAGTACTGTGTTCTAGAATAGGTCAACAGATTTTTAACAGGATTTCAGGTATATGAAACCAGGCTGAACTAGGAAAGTCTTGATGGAGTTCTCTGAAAAAGTTAAAAGTTGTACCTGAATAGAACCACATGCTTATTTTCATGAAAACTATTCACCAATAAATCCATTTATCTCATTCATCTTCTATAGACGTCTCTCTGTTTAAACATCCATTAGCACATACTTTTAAATGTTTTGTGTGTCAAGGTAATTAATATATCGATTTTTTAAAATTACCCAAAACTCTCCTCTATTCTGAATTAGATTTGATGCATGATGCTGTTCATAAACAGAACACAATAACACTTTCCTTTCAAGGGCTCTAACGTGAGAGGACCCAGCTCCTCCCTCCACATCCCAGCTGTGAGAGGAAAGCAAAGTCAGGCTAGCATAGCAGGGGTATACTTTTTTGTGTGTATTTAAGCATGTAAGAAATCTAAATTTTCACCTTAAACATTTCAAAGGTAAAAATGTTCGTGCCCAAAGTAACAACCATTGTGCTAAATAAAATATGTCCTTAGATGAAATGAATTCTATAAAGCTCTTGCTTACTCTGTTGAAGAAGAACATATTGTAGTGATGTATGGGATAATGACACGCAGGTGGTTATTCTAGCTGCTCAACTTTTACCTTTCAATAGATCTATTTTATGCCATTTTGCTTGTAATTTTTGGCTTTGCTGTGTTTGTTTAAAAGGGCATATAAATATAGTTACTCTTTCAGTACATGGTGTTCCTCATAAGTGTTTTATTAAGGGCACTAATGAGTTCCAGCTCGTCTCTCACTGAATGGACCAGTTCTTAATGACCCTTGATAAGAGAAAATAGACTTTCGCCGAAAATCTTTCTTTCTAATCAAAGCAGCAACCTTCTCATCAAAACATATGGCCAATGCCAGATCTGATTAACAACTAGAGACTGTGGGACACAAAGTTAACTATTGTGGGTCCCATCATGTTGGATAAGTTCTTCAAGCACCATTTGATTTGTGTCTAGAGCAGTAGGAGAGCTTGGCCATAAGGTAGTCATATCCTTTGTCTCCCATAATGGATTTAGTAGTATACACTCCTACCAACAGTGGATAGAGGTTTATCCCCCCATATCCTTGCCACCACTGTTGTGCCTTTTTTATTATTATTCATATCGCCATTTTAATAGGGCTGAAATGAATTTCATTGTACATGAGGATTTTGTTTCTTCAATTAATAAATATTTTTGAAAACATAATATATTTACCATTTATATTTCTTCTCTTGCAAAGTAACTAATCATATCATTTGCTCATTCTTAGATGTTATCTTTTTTTAAACAAGTTCTAACTCTATACTCTTAGCTCTGGCCTAAAACTTACTCTATAGACCAATATGGCCTTGAACTCACAGAGATTCATGTACCTTGTATTCTGGAGTGCTGGTATAAAGTTGGATCCTATCGCTCTTGCCTTGGATATATTTTCTATATATATATATATATATATATATATATGTATACATATATACATATATATACATATATATATATATATATACACACACACATACATATATTCTGCATATTAACCTGCTGTACTAAACCTGAAAATGTAAATTTATGAAGAAGTGGAATTTTTTTCTTATACAGAACTTTTGATCTTAAAAATAAAGTTCATAAAATTAATAAATTCAGATGTTTTTATACAAATATCCATATGTTCCTTTGGTCAGAAAACAGACACAAAATATTATTGACTTCAGAGATAATGCAACCGATAAGCCAGGACTAGCTAGACAAATGTTTCCTATATCATGATACTTCATGATAGTGACATACATTGCAAAAAGAGAAATGACATTTTAATAATGTCCCTGGGTTATTGCATACCATCATATATTGTTTGGATATGACTTCCATTCATTAAAATTAATATGGCAGTCTTTCTCTGCCAAGAGATTCGACACTGTTATCTATAAACTGAGGATACAGCATGTATCACCACGCCCAGCTTTCTACATGAACATGAACTTTGCATCTCATTCTTGCCATTTCATAGTTACTCTAGGATATATAACTATTACATACTATCAGTTTAGTCTCAGATTAAATACACTTATGGAGGAGCTCCTTCAAATGATATCTTTAAATTTATTAGTTTTATTTCATAGGCATAGGAGTTTTTCATGCATGTATATATAATATGCTACATGGGTATCTGGTGCCAGCAGAAGCCCAAGCAGGGCATCAAATCCCCTGGTATTAGAATTGTGCATGCTGAGAATAACCCAGCTCCTCTACAGAGTCAGCAACCACACTTAAACACTGACACATCTCTTCAGCCTCTCATTATATTTTTAAAAAATGAAAATTCAATTAGTATGCATGTATGTACTATTTGCAGGTTATTGGTTTTCTTTTAAAATCAAATATAGATATATAAAATTTTCTACTGAAGTCATGTAACTAAATTTTTAAAATGACAGAACACCCTTTTTACATAAAACAATAAGTAACCCTAATAGGTAGAAGAGTTACTTTTTTTATCTAAGGCTAGTAAAGTAATTGTTCTGTGAGATAATCTTTTCTTTTATGGCTTCCCTCTAATGGAGTTACTGATATATTTACTCAGAGGATGGCTGCGGTTCTCATAATGTGATATCCTGCTTTAATACTTGATTAAGTCAAGAAAAGAAAACATTTTTGTCTGGAGTAAATTAAGAATTCTTGATTGTAAGTTGGACTTGAGGAAATTTATAAACCCTTCTCAAGACCCCTTAATTATAAAAACTGTATTCAAATGCAAAATATTTTTATTGCAGGACTGTATCATATATTTCATTTCATTTTACACACACACACACACACACACATATATATATGTGTGTGTGTGTGTGTGTGTGTGCAAATGCTTCCTTTTATTAACCACAAGATTGTCAGTAACAAGCAAGTTTTAAGTCACTTTCATAGGTACTTATTTTTAAGTTACAAAGTCATAATACCAATTTTGCATAAAAGTGTGTACTCTTGGTTACAAGGGAAAGTTGTATTGTGAATCTTTACCCATTGTGTGGGGTGATAGTACAATGTGAATGTGTCTTAGGGTAGGACATGGAGAACAGTTAGTTCTGTGACCACCTGAAGGGATGGATAAACCTGTCCTCCTAGATGCTTTCCTCTACTTCCTATAGGAAGACAGTGCAGGGACAGGGATGCCTTTGACTTAAACTAAACATGAGAAGATGCAATGGAGGGCATCATCTGTTAAGGCTTCATCTGCATGGGCTAACATCATTGTAACCACCTGGTCACAGTGTCAAAAATCGAAGTGAAGTTCCCTGACATTCACACTTCCTTCATTAGGAACATTTCCATAAATATCTTAAAGTTTCAGGCATGTAAAACTTAATTACAAAGCAACAAAATAGCATCTGGGTAACGAGTTACATACAGATATTCAGCTAAGACATATTTATAAAAATGTAACACTGAAAGACCTACATGCCAATTTAAACTTAGGATTTTGACTGTCACTTAAATAACTTTGCCCTTAAATTATTCTTAAAAAGTTTTAAAAAGTGAGATGCTCCTAAAAACATAACATTGGACTCTATTCCAAAGCTTTCACTTGACACTAAACACTGAACAGACCATACCATACGGTATTAAGACAAGTTAAAAGAGACTCAAGGAGAGGATTTATAAGGGTCAACCAAAAGGGATAAGGAATGAGTACAGTGATAGATAAAAATCTGATTAATGTCTTTCAAGGCAGTAAACAGTAACATCTGTGTTAACTTTTATGATGGATAAAAGTTATTCATACTGCTTTTAAATAAAAATAATTTTTGCTGGTTTCAGAAAATAATTTACATTGCTTCAAGCATTTCTACAAGCTTGCTTCTACTGGAACTGGTAAACATACTTGGTATTAGTAAGTAGGAAGACAAAATATACCAACATAATTAGTCAAAAAATTTAAACAAATTGAGTCACTAGAATATCTGCCGCTATCCTGAAATGTGTACATGGTTTTGCCTGCTGGTCCTCCATCATTCTTTTTTCCAATACTTTGACCATGCTCACTTCTGCTAGATACATGCCTGCGTCAGTGCTTGCATTAACAGCTCATGTCTCGTGTATTTTATTATCTTCCCAATGCTATTTCCTTGAAAAAATTTGCTTGCCTCTCATTGTCCTCTTTCTAGTGTCATGACTCAGATTTACGATTACACAAACATAAATTAGACATGTTTGAAAAGCAAATGTTAGGATGTACATATGAGAAAAATATATAGAACTGGCCTTTGTGAGTATGAATTTCCTCAGATAATGTAGTATTTTAAAATCTATTTATGTTTATGAAATTCCATAAGTTTAGTTTTGATTAATAGGAATAAAATTACATTGTGTAGCATAAAATAGAATATTATTAGATTTTTATTGGACATATATATGTACATATATATATATTCATGTGGTATATGTAAGAGAATTTTTTCTATTATATATCATAAAATTTCATATGGATTACATTTTAATTATCCATTCATCCACTGAATGACATTTAGGCTGATTTTTATTTCCTTGCTTTTAGGAATGGAACAACAATAAAGATGGATGTTCAAGTTTTTCTGTAGTAAATTTAGAGTCCTCTGGACATATGCCCAGCAATGGTATAGGTGGGTCATAGAGTGGCTTCAAGCTGAGTCTGGGCAGCTTGTTATAGTAAAGACTCATGCTGCTTTAAAATGGACATACTTTGATTTGCTTCTTTCTAACCTCAATTCCCTTATATCTCCCTTTTCCTATTGCCTTTGCAAAGACTAAGAGGTCTCTGCTGAGTAAGAGTAGAGATACCCTTTCTTCTCTTTTTAATTAAAATACTCTGGCTCTTCTTATTTATTATGAAGTTAATTATAGGTGATATATACACACACACACACACACATATATATATTATACAGACATATATTATATGTATTTGTAATTTTTTTATAAAAGTGTGTTGAATTTGTCAGCTGTATGTTCAAACTCATAAACGTAATCAAGTGATTGCTTTCCTAGAGTCTATTTGCATTGAGTATGTTGTTTATTGATTAGTATGCAATGGTGAGTGTATTGAATGCAACTGAATTGGTCATATTGCAAGATCTTATTTTGTTTTTTAATTCAGTTTGCAAATATTTTTTTTTTGAGACTCGTGTTTGTGTTTCATGCTAATACTTGCTTCATAGGACAAGCTTGGTATTGCTTATTCCCTTTTTGTGGTGTCCTGGCATTAAAATTCTTTAAGAGTTTGATAGAATTCGGCAGGGGATCACTGTAGCCCTGGAATTTTCTGTATAGGAAGACTTTTAATTAAACTACATCAATTTCACTGTTTGCAGTAGTTTGTTTATGTTACATCTTCTGAATTTAGTTTTGGTGCATCTTGGGATGCTTGCTGAGGAAAATGTCGTTTACAGACCTTTCAGGATGAAGCGGACCAGTATTTACCTAGTGAAGAGAGAATGGAAGGATGCAGTAAAGAAGGAGTGAGAAAGGTGTGCACATGGAGGACATTTCCCAGTGCTCTACTTCAAACTCCTTTCCCCTTTCTACGGTAGTACCTTCTGCATGCTATGCTGACTTCATCTCCAAGCGCATCCAGGGCAGGCTCCACTAGGTAGCCTAGCAACATGGACCACATCTGACATTTTTGTATGCACATATAAGAATTCTGTTCACATCTCCCTCTGCCACTTGTGTTCCTCCAACCTAATAGTTCATCTCCCATTCACTTTGCCTTTCCCTCTCTTAAAGAGAACAACTTCATATGTAAAACAAAATATGTGCTCCTTGTCCTCTGGCACTGGTCATCTTCCTCTCTTCCTCTTGTGTTTCTTTTCCTTTTCCTTCATAAAAATTAGACTTCACATATAAAACAAAAGACTATTATTTATCTTTCAGAAAATGTTTATTTCACTCAATATGTCCTTGCTTTCTGACCATTTTATTGCAAAGAATATGATTTTGTTTTTCTTACTATCTCAATAGTACTTGATTGTGTCCATATAGAGAAACACACTGACAGTATCCATTCTCCTGGCAAGGAGCAACTATGCACATTCTACAGCTTGGCTGCTATGATGATCATCACAAGATGACACGAATGTATTACAATTTGTCAAAAGACATATATTGTAGAAATATTGCCAACACTGTGCTGTTTAGATAAAAATGTAAGAGTTACAAAAAATCAAAAATTAGATAAGCTTGTCCACTCTAATCACTTTTAAATCAAAATAGAGCTTGCAATCTTAGAGAAACAATGCAAGGAAAAGAAAAACATCATAGAAACAGCAAAGGAAGAAGTCAAAATATCCTTATCTCTAGAAGATCTCTAGAGCCTATGCGTAAGATAATCTGTAGTTTCCTGGGTAAAGGATTCTTAGCTATGATATACAATATCAGTAAAGTAGCAGTGATAAAATAATGATAAAAAGTATAAAACAAAAAACAAACAAAAGTTCTCATAAGCAAGGGACGATCCAAACCAGTTGTAAAGCTTATGATCCAGAAGAGTGACTGGGAAGGTAAGACATTCTAGCCCTGGTTGTCCTGGAACTCACTCTGTAGACCATGTTGGCCTTGAACTCAAGAATCTGCCTGTCTCTGCCTCCCAAGTGCTAGGAATAAAGGCATGCACCACCATTGCCCAGCAAGGACAGCTTAAAGAGGGAATTCATACCTGTACACATGGCCAACCACCTGTGGATGGAGAGGGCAGAGACCATAGAAGAGAACCTACTACTGTCATTTTCCTAAACTAACTTCTTTTTTTAATTATTTTATTGGATATTTTCTTTATTTACATTTCAAATGTTATCCCCTTTCCTGGTTTCCCCTCTGGAAACAACCTATCCCATCCCATCCTCCCCCTGCTCACTAACCCACCCAATCCCACTTCCCTGTCCTGGTATTCCCCTATACTGGGGCATCGAGCATTCTCAGGACCAAGGGCCTCTCCTCCCTTTGATAGCCAACAAGGCCATCCTCTGCTATATATGCAGCTGGAGCCATGGGTCACTCCATGTGTACTGTTTGGTTGGTAGTTCAGTCCCTGGGAGCTCTGGGGGTACTGGTTGGTTCATATTATTGTTCCTCCGATGGCACTGCAAACTCCTTAATCTTCTTGGGTCCTTTCTCTAACTCCTCCATTGGGGACCATGTGCTCAGTCCAATGGTTGACTGAGAGCATCCTTCTCTGTATTTGTCAGGTATTGGCAGAGCCTCTCAGGAGGCAGCTATATCAGGCTCCTGTCAGCAAGTGCTTGTTAGCATCCACAATAGTGTCTGGGTTTGGTAACTGTATATGGTATGGATACCCTAACCAGAGGGCTCTTCTGGCTTTCATAGTCTCTGGTGAGAATTCTGTTGTAATTCTGATAGGTCTTCCTTTATATGTTACTTGACCTTTTTCCCTTACTGCTTTTAGTATTCTTTGTTTTGTGCATTTGGTGTTTTGATTATTATGTGATAGAAGGAACTTCTTTTGTGGTTCAACGTATTTGGAGTTTTGTAGGCTTCTTGTATGTCCCTGGGTATTATCTTTCTTTAGATTAGGGAAGTTTTCTTCTATAATTTTGTTGAAGATATTTACTGGCCCTTTAAATTGGGAGTCCTTGCTCTCTTCTATCCCTATTATCCTTAGGTTTGGTCTTCTCATTGTGTCCTGGATTTCCTGGATGTTTTGGGTCAGGAGCTTTTTGCATTTTGCATTTTCTTTGACTGTTGTGTCAATATTTTCTAAGCTATCTTTTGTACCTGATATTCTCTCTTCTATCTTTTGTATTCTGCTGCCGATGCTTGCAACTATGACCCCTGATTTCTCTCCTAGGTTTTCTATCTCCAGTGTTATCTCCTTTTGTGATGTCTTTATTGTTTCAACTTCCATTTTTAGATCCTGGATGGTTTTGTTCAGTTCCTTCACCTGTTTTGTTGAGTTTTCCTGTAAGTTTTTAAGGGCTTCTACCTGTTTACCTGTGTTCTCCTGTATTTGTTTAAGGGAGTTATATATGTTCTTCTTAAAGTCCTCTATCATTATCATGAGATGTAACTTTAAATCCAACTCTTGCTTTTCCAGTGTGTTGGGATATCTAGGACTTGCTGTGGTGGGAGAACTCAGTTCTGATATTGTCAAGTAGGCTTGGTTTCCGTTGGTAGGATTCTTGTGCTTTCCTTTCATCATCTGGTTATCTCTGGTGTTAGTTGGTCTTGCTGTCTCTGGCTGGAGCTTGTTCCTCTTGTGGACCTGTAAGCCTGTATTCGTACTCCTTGGAGACCAACTCTCTTCTGGCAGGGTCTGTGCACAGATGGCTGTGGAGCCGCTCAGCTCAAGGGTGCAGATGGCAACTGGAAGGCTCCTGTCCCAGCTGCTCCTCTGATCATATGCCCCATAAGCTCCTAGCTGTTCCCCTCCAGACAGATATTGGAGAGAAAGTGAAGATCTCACCTCCATGCTCATAAGTGAAAGTGCTGCTGGGAGATCAGTCTCTCCTGGTGGGTTGTGCCTATAAAGCCTTGGAGCTGCTTGGCTCCCTGGTGCAAATGGCAACCAGAAGGCTCTAAACTAACTTCTAGTTGTTTTCTAAATACCTATCATGATACTTTCAGTAGTGTATAGTTCTCACGTATCATCAAAGAAGCTTGATTTGATAACAAATAGAAATGATTGCAAGGATCTTTTGTTATGTTTTATAAAAAGATAAGGAGATGCATGCAATAAGGACACATGCTCCACTATGTTCATAGCAGCCTTATTTATAATAGCCAGAAGCTGGAAAGAACCCAGATGTCCCTCAACGGAGGAATGGATTCAGAAGATGTGGTATATCTACACAATGGAATACTACTCTGCAATTAAAAACAATGAATTCACGAAATTCCTAGGCAAATGGTCAGATCTTGAAAATATCATCCTTAGTGAGGTAACCCAATCACAAAAGAACACACATGGTATGCAGTCACTGATAAGGGGATATTGACCCAGAATCTCGGAATACCCTAGACACAATCCGCATATCAATAGATTTCTAAGAAGATGGAAGGAGAGACCCCTGGTCCTGGAAAGACTGGATGTAGGGGAACGCCAGGACAGAGAAACAAGAGGGGGTTGAATGGAGAAAAGAGGGAGGGAAGGGGGCTTATGGGACTTTCGGGGAGGGAGGAAACGGGAAAGGGGAAATGATTTGGAATGTAAATTAAAAATAAAATAAAATAAAATAAATAATAAAAAAAAAGATAAGGAGAGAAGGAATATGTTTGTTGGATGTGTAGTCAGTTGTGAGGTAAGGTGGTGCCTTTGCCGGCCCATGCTGAGGCATCCCTTCCCCCTGAACCACAGGACCACCAACCACAGGACCAGGATATTATAGTATAGAAAAGAATTTATTCAGGGTATGGAGAAGCGAGTTGAGAGGGTAGGTGACAGAGAAAGGGAGAGACAAACACACAAACACACACACACACACAGAGAGAGAGAGAAAGAGAGAGAGAGAGAGAGAGAGAGAGAGAGAGAGAGAGAGAGAGAGAGAGAGAAGGTAGAGGCAGGCCATGAGCACTTGGAGAGAGAAGGGGGAGGGGAATGGAGAGTGCAGGACAACAGGAAAGAGGGAAAGCAAGAAGGCAAGAAATAAAGAGAGAGGAGAGGGCAAGCAGCCCCTTTTATAGTGAGTCAGGCACACCTGACTGTTGCTAGGTAACTATGAGGCAGAGCCTAAACAAAATGCTAACATCTTTAACTGGTAAAAATTCAGAAACTAAGTGACCATGGAGTGCCTAATCCCAATTGATTCATATCAAATGCCACCCCTATATCTAATGGCTAGAAAATACCAAGTAAGATGAGGAGAAACATTTTAAGAGCCAAAAAGGACTCATGCTACAAGATAGTTTGTTGTAGAGATTCCAGGGAAGCTGCAGTCATGAAATGCCAAAAATAGTGTTTCCTATATAAGACCTGAAATAAGTATCAGTAGTACTTGATAAAGTTCCAAGAAATAAACCTACACAGAGTTCATCTGACTTGACAATAGTACCTAAACATAGTGTCTCTAGAAAATAATGCTCTGAAAGGTGTATATCGACCTATAGAAGATGTAAACACAATTGGCCTTTCAACAAAAATCAATTCAAAATGGATCAAAACACATTAGTACAAAACCTAAAATTATTCGAGGAGAAATGGGTAAAATACTGAAAAGTAAAGAATTAGAAAAGACTTTCTAAATAGTATTCCACTTCTCCCTTCCACCACTTCCCACTGTCTCCATACCTTCTCTACCTTTTTCTCCCCCTACTCCCTCTCCTTTCCCTACTCCCCCTCTCTCTCCTTCTCTCACACGTATCTTTAGTGAGTTGCATTGTACTACTATGAGCTAGATATGTTTTTTTGTTTGTTTTGTTTTGCTTTGTTTTGTTTGGTTTTTATGGTCTAGAAAGAATAGAATTAACTCTTCTCAAATATTTTTAAAAATATATTTGCTAAGTACAATCTGCATGTTATCACAGTTGTTTCCAAATGTTATGCATAATAATTTAATAAAGTCATTTAGTGAATCAGAATATATATTCCATAATAATTTTATAAACTAAGGCAATGGATCAGTAATATCTTGCCATAAGCTAAGTCATCCAAGAAAAAATGAAGCCAGTATTTGATCTCAATGGTTATGCTATTACTTTGTTGAAACTTTTGATGAAAATACAATAATTTTCTTCTCGTTCCCATTCACTTTGGCTAACCTTTGGATCTGTCCTTGAGTTTTTTTCCTTCTTACTTCACTATGAGAAGGTGCCAGGACCCTAGGTCAGGTAACTGTCTGGACCAGGCTTTCTTTCCAGGCAGGAATAGCCTCTCAAGGACAGTGCCTGCCATATTCACTTCAGCCAAGCTTGAGACATGTCATTATCATTATCAGTACGTCCCATGAGTTTGTGGAATATGAATGTTTACCATATTTCATAGTAGGAGAAAATGGTCTGTTAGCAAATTCTTAGTATGGAACTTTCACTTTATTTTATTACACTGGGAGTTTTATTTCTTCTTTCTTCAAACCATTATGTTTTGGTTTTTAGCTTATAGGGGGAACCAGTCAGCCAACTTTAACATGAAAAGTTCTTATTTAATTAAACTTGTTCTACTATTTAAAAAAAATCAACAAAATTTATCCCTTTATAACTTACTACCCTAAAATATTTGCAACTTTGTTCTATCTCATACTGATATACCATGTGCTTATGTTACTGTTTTATGCACCAAAAGAAATTATACTTGCCAAATTCAGAAAACCATAAGTAAGCTTACTTTCAAAAGTAAGAGTTCCCTGTAAATCAGCACACAGCCTCAGAAACTGTAAGCTGTACATAAACTCAAGGAAGGTAGTGCTCTTGGAAGAGTAAAATGAACATCCTGTTTAATCCCTAGTACTGAGAGCTGGGAAAGTTTGGAGCTGCATAGATCTTTTCACTTGATGGTTTGCACTATTTTGGAAACTGAGTGACACATTCCTGCTATCTTTGATTGGAGAAATGGTGTGTGACTTCTTCAGCTTCCTGTAAAACAAATTCAAACTTCTTTCCTATGACATTCAGGGATTCTTCATTTTATGCCAAGAACACATACCTCAAATTACTTTCTGACCTCTTTTAATCACTAAGAGATCTCATCTCACCAATACAAAAAGTCTTCTCATTACCATAGGTTACTTATAATATAGTCTGAATGAATAAACATTGTCCTATAGTACAATTTTCTTGAATAGACAAATTGTGCTTGATAATAGAAACATCTGGAAGATGGCAAAATGCATATAAATATCCCACTGGGATTTTTTCAAAAGCAGGATAAAGAGACATGAAAAACTGGATCCAAGTATCGGTTCTAGGATAATTGGGAAATTTTCTCAGTTCTAAAATTCAGTAAAGAAGTGAAGATATTGATATGGAATAAAGGATTATTAGGAAAGGATTAATCAAGAAAAAGCATGACTGTAAAAGAATAAGGGTGAACCCTTGTTAGAACAAGGTTATAACTTAAGGTTTGTTTGAAAGGCTCCAAGTAAATAGTCCCAGAAGCATAGGAAATGAGGTTCCAGAGGCATATTTCTCCTTAATGATGGTTTAAACAGAGGTAAGCAGATTTACCTCAGGATGCCAGTTTACCCAAAGTCAACTCTTTTCTTACTGGTCTGTAGATTCATAGAAAGGAATAGCTAGGTTCCTCAGAAGTCTGATTTCTGTCTCTTCTAGTCTGTGTTGTGTTTCCCATGCAGTTATTATTTCATGTTGGTGGTTATAGTATTTTTTTAAGTACAGATCTATTACAACTATGCATCAGTGACATGGTTTGTTTGCTCCTTGACTCTTCTGTTCATTGTTTCTGCTGTGAGTTTACATTCTCAGCTTCCTGGCATCTCCTGATTGCTTCCCTGAAAAGGTCACCCTCTTCGGGTTGTATTCCAAGAATGCTAGAAATAGAAAGTAACTCTCTGAACTGTAACCTCGCGAATGAGTTCAGAACACCTGATTTGGGTGTGGCACCTGATTGGTGTACAACTCACAATCATCTGTGAGCAGACTCCATCCTACCGCGGTTCTAACTTGGTGCCACCACTGACTTCATTGTTCTCATTCTCTTCTGCCCTTCACAACTCCCATCAGTGTTCCAACAACACTGATTTTAACTAAAAATCAGGCACTTCTTTTCAATGTGTTGTACTGAAAGATGACTTAAATCATAATTTAATATTACCACCATTTAAACTTCATCTTAGGCACTTTAAGAAGAAAATGTCTAAATAGCTGATTTTACCTCTCTAATAAGAAAATGTAATGTCAAATCTTTAATTACTGATGTAACATTTCTGCTTAGTCATCAGTGAAATCTTAGTAAAGAGTCCCAACAATGATCCAGTTTTTTTCTCAATCTTTTATTTCATACAAGTGTAGCCTAAGTTCAGTGAAACAGAAAACAAAATAGAAATATATTTTGAACCATAATTGTTACAAAGTGCCTCCAGTTTATGTCTTCTCAGAATGAATAATGTCTGCAAGTCTGAGCTGTTGGGTCTCATCTGAGCCCTTTCTTCACCTTTTGATTCTTTTCCACATGATAAAAGTTGAGTAAATTGTGAAATTTAAAGTCTCAGTAAAGTGAAGACTAAATTGAAGAATAATTCCCCTAGTTTCTGTATTTGCCATGAAGTAAACTGTTAAGCAAATATCAGCAACTAAGATATTTGTTTGGAATGTGAGCGTACTTAAAATATTAGCCATGTTGACAATTGATAGGGTTTTGACTAGCCCAGACAGAATGGATTTGCTCTCCATTAGTCCAGGTGTAAATACTTATATGGGTGTAAATATTAAGAAAAAAGAACAAAGATGACTTAAATGCCTATAAGGTTTTTTTCTCTGAATATTGAAGAAAATGTGCACTTTTGTTTTTTATTTTGTATGAGTATGGCCAATGATTTACTAACCAAAAAAAAAAAAAAAAAGAAAGAAAATTGTCTAATCTAAACTGCCATCTGCAGATCTTGGCTAGAGCTTTGTAACATTTATTAGAAATGGGCATCTTATATATTTACTGAGACACACGAAATAGGGAATTCTTTATCCTTATAATTTATACTCGGTAACAAAAGAAGATAAATTGGAACAATGAATCAAATTCTGATGCCTGAAAAAAGTGAGAAGCAATTATAGTTTTCTGTACCACATTAAAAAAAAAAGATATATAAACTATGTAATTAGAGAGGTACTTGTAAATTATGTTTTTCATAGTTCTAAAAGTTTAAAGGTTTTGACAGTACATTTTATTTATTTGTGTATTTATTGAACACATGTCCTATGAGACCACACATTTAGCGTTAGTTGCTGCTTCTACTGTGAGGGTGTACATTGTCGAACTTGGGCTGAAGTCATTCTTAGCAGCAAGTCCCTTTACCTGCTGAGCCATGTTGCTGTTCGGAACAGTATTTCTCCAGGATTACTTTCTTGACATCGCTAGTGCCTTATATGCTGCCCTCAGCATTTTCTACAGATTCCTTCAATGGCATTAACTTCTAAGTCTGTCATCTGCTTCAATGACAGGATTCTTGATATTTTGACCAGATGCTTCTATTAAAATTGTTTTCTTAGTGAAACAAAATACAACAGAATGCTGTTTCTGACTCTCAAAATGTAGTAGTTTTTACTGAGACTAGTACAGTATAAACAAAGCAGGGGTCAGTCTGAAACTTCTGCAGTATTTTGCTGTTCTTTTTTCTGAACCCCTTAAGTGGATTTTATTAATGAAAAGGAAAAATGATTAACAGGAAACAAAACTAACTGCAAAGTTTTGAGGGTCTTCGGGCATTCTAATACTGGTATATCCTGAGAAATTTGGCTTATGCATCTACCTTAAACTTTAACTATTCTAACGATAAATGAGAGATATGGAAGCAATTACTTAATAGGAAGATTGTGAAAACTAACCTAAAATGCAGAGTAGGTAAATGCTAATGATTTTTATTATTAATATATTACATATATAAAATTATTATATTATTATAAAATATTATTATAATATTTTAACATAAAATATTAATATGCTTTATTATAGTCTTTAACTTTGTACACTTTAAATTCAATTTGGAAAAAATTATTAAGTAGAAAAAATATAAAATGCCTTGTTCAAGAAGTTATAACAAAATGCAGTACCACCTTCCTAAGATGTATTTACTCATTTTAACAAACCCAGCCTTAGCGAAGAGAACAACCCAGTGAGGATGACATTTTCCTGTCCTATATCCCTTGACTAGAGAGGTGGACAAGTGAATAAAATGAGCTATGTATGCCCCACAGGAGCAGCATTTCAACAGAGAAGATGTCAATAGAAGCTAGTGTTGAGGTAGAAAACTTGAATTGTGTAGTATGAATTGCTGGAGACTGAGTGTACCTGTGGAAGCTACACCCAGAGATATCCCATTGCTCTCAATCTGAAAGTACAGGCTGTTCAGAGCCTCTGACATGGGGCCTGAGAACTGAACTCAGGCCCTCTATAGGATAGTGTGCACTTTTAAACTCTGAGACTCCTCTTGTTATTCTAAAAGCATAACCACCCTTAGTCATATATTGAAATATGGTCTCTAGGGAGTCTGTCTAAATCTATAGTATTATTTACCACAGATATACATAAAATGCCCACTCAGTTCTTCATATAGCACTTAGCAAGTTAAATTTTATCCCTCCAACTATATAATATAGTATATCTATATTTAAATTTTCCATGACATTGTTTATTTATATAATACACACACAGAAATGAACACATGAAGTTTACCACAAATATTTGGTTTCTTCTTGTTTTATCAAGGCATTAGGTTTATATATTTCACAACAATGGGAAAGAGATATTACCTATTGGAAAGTACCGGATGTTGCAACACCACTTGGGCACTTATTGCAAAGTGGTCCTTGACAGATTGATATGCCTGTGTCCCCACCCAGAAGCCCAGGAGAACTGGAAATTGCTAATGAGAGACAGTGTATGGAAGACAAGATGAAGCCCAGCCACTCTGTGTTTTCAGCGAGAGGAGAGTGCTTTCTCTCTGATGCTGTGGCTGTACCAACAGTTTTATCTTCAATTTCCTTTTATTTTCCTTCCTCTGCAATGGAAGTGAAGTGACTTTATGGTAGCTTACTTCCTTACTTTCGTTAAAGCAAAAACCCACTTCACAAACTCTCAAATACTCATGCTTTTGACAAAATAGAGTAATTAGACCCTTTGCTAAAAAAAAATTTAAATTACATTTTTGAAAGTCAATTATGAGTGTCTTGATTTATGATATCTACTATTTTAAATGATTCTATTGTAGGAATATGTTTATAAATTTTTATTATTATATAAAACTTCAAATTCTGATCACATTTGAATCAAACATTGTCAGTAGGATGATTGAAAAAACCAGTTTCAAATCTTGAATAAACACAGCTGATAAAGACAGTGCTTGCTGCATAGGAGGAGACCCAAGTTCGAATCCCCAGAACCTATACAAGGCTGAGCATAGAGGCACAGGGATGTCATTACAATGATCTTCTGTAAATGAGACACAAAGGGAGAATATTTGGAAGCTTTCTGACGAGCAGCCCTGCCACATGCAGCTCAGAGGAAAACATCAGATAGTCTTTGCCTCAAACAAAGTGAAAGGTGAGAACCCACACTGGAGACTGGTTTCTGATCTTTATGCACTCACATTCATGATTTAGAACTCATACAGGTTCTCACACAGCCCTCCCCACACACATGATACACACAGAGTGGACAGATGTGGAGATGCTGGCATAACAAAATGCTTGTAAATTCTTCCACACAAATAACTAGATAACAAAAAAATCTGTATTTGAGTATAATAAAATGTTGAAATCCTCAAAGAACCTTAATTTTTCATCCTAAAGAAAATGACTGATTACAAACTAAGATAAGATTATTGCAGATAGCCAGTGAAGTGTTAGTCTCAAGGATCCCTGTGGAATGTTTAAAATGGGTGTAGAAGTGACCAAGATTCAACATAAAAGTGAAAACCACCTGAGTATTTTACAGTACTGAAAGTGACCAGTCAGCGTTTAGTGATGTTCAGAAACATATTGATAATGGTTGTTTTAAGCAAGAGAGCCAGAGAATGATGTAACACCTTCCTGACCTGTCACATTGCCAGGACATTCTGACAGATGTAAGTGTTGTAGACATGGACCTCCATTATAATATATTATAATATGCATGCAAATTTGTGCAATGTCGTATGAAAATATTATGACTTTACATTCTAGACAGTCAAATTTGGGATATTTATGTACTTTTAAATCTAGAAATATTGGTTGGTCTATAACTTAAAAGCAATGCTCTATACATGAACATTAATTTGAAGTATCATTGGTTGTATTACTTTTCTTGATAACACATTCCTAGAAGCAAGTGAGACAGGACAGACATAATAACATATAATACATAAAACAGACATAATTATAATCATAGAACTTGTCGCCGAGAATCCGTATCTAAAATCTCTATCCAAGGCACCTCCTCCTCCTCACCCTATTCTCTCACACCCTGTAGTCCTACTGGATCAATTACTTAACCTAGGATGTCATCACCATTGGTCAGGGCCTTTGCACTGTGTGAATTGTATCCATTTACTCTTTTTCTGAATTTGACTTAGATTTACATTGTAATCACAGCCTGAGCACAGGGACACCCCTGACCCTTTCCCATCATCACATCTCTTTGGCAAGCTCACCAGATCTGTCTATTATTTAGTTTCAAAATATTACTTTACAGTTAATGATTTTCATTACAGTGCTTTCCATTCTAACCTTGCATTCATTGCTAACTTGTCAGCAATGCGGCCTCCAAGATCCTCTTCCAATCCCATTGCTTTCTTAAATATCCTTCCTTCCCTCATGCTGTATTCTGTCCCCTCCTATATCTCCCCTGCCCTGACTTTAAAAATCTCTTCTCTGGTGCACTTTTTTCTTTCATGACCTACAAACCTCCTGTCATATGAATGCATATATAAAAGTTAGGTTCTGTTTGACATAAAATATCCATTACTTGTATCTTTTAATGTCTGACTCATTTTACTTAATATTTCTAGTTGCATAAATTTGACAGGAAAGGTCATGGTTTCAGCTTCCATTGTGAATGAATTAATTCTACTAGAATAACGTAAAATTAAATTCTCTGCACATCAAAGGAAACAATCAATAAAGGAACTCCCAATGGAATGGGAGAAAATCTGCCAAGCAAACTTCAGGTATGGATTAATATCTAGAATGTGTAAATAACTGCAGAAATTGCCTACCACAAACAGATCTTCCAATCAATGAATTGAGATAATGAACTGGAAAAAAACATAAAAACACTATTTACTAATAAGTATTTGAAAAAAACCAACATCCTTACTTATTAGAGAAATGGAAACTAAAAGTATCTTGACATTCCACTCCACCCTGGTCAGAGCACTGAGTAACTAATGCTGGTGAGAAGGTTGCTCCAGGAGAGTCTGTGCAGAGCTGATGTGAATGTGAATGGGGCAGTGAACACTGTTCTCAGCTCACAACCCAATCCCTTGCTGTTGATTTTCTCTTTCATTCTCAATCTTTATTATTATTATTATTATTATTAATGTTAATATTAATCATTTTATTCATTTACATTTCAAATTATATTCCCCTTTCCAGTTATCCCTTCACAAATCTCCATCCCATTTCCCTTCTCCCCTCTCCCCTTTGCCTCTATGAGGGTGCTCCTCCACCTACCCACTCACTCTCACCTCACCCCTTTAGTATCCCCCTACACTGGGGCATCAAGTCTCCATAGGACCAAGAGCTTCCCCTCCCACTGATGTAAGATAAGGTCATCCTCTGCTACATATATGTATCTAGAGCCACAGATCCCTCCATGTATACTCTTTGGTTGGTGGTTTAGTGCCTGGGAGCTCTGGGTGGTCTGGTTAGTTGTTAAAACTAAACTGAAGGTTTAGCTAGTTAAAACTAACTGAAGGTGTTAAACTGTTGTTAAAAGTATTATTCTATTTTGATGGGGAGTATATTGAGTCTGTAGATTGCTTTTGGCAGATGACCATTTTTACTATATTAACCCTGCCAATCCATAAGCATGGGAGATGTTTCCATCTTCTGAGATATTCTTCGATTTCTTTCTTCAGAGACTTGAAGTTCTTGTCATACAGATCTTTCACTTGTTTGGTTAGAATCACCCCAAGGTATTTTATAATATTTGTGACTATTATGAAGGGTGTTGGTGTTGATATTGTTCTTCTTATGGGGTTGCAATCACCTTTATCTCCTTCAGCTGTTCCATTGGCATCCCTGGGCTCAGTCCAATGTTTGGCTGTGAGCATCCACATCTGTATTTGTCAGGTGCTGGTAGAACCTCTTAGGGAACAGCCTTACCAGGTTCCTGCCATTAAGCATTTCTTGGCATCAGTAATAGGGTCAGGATTTGGTGTTTGCAAATAGAATGAATCCTTATGTGGAGCAGTTGGTCTCTGGATATCCTTTAATTCAGTCTCTTCTCCATTTCTGGTGAGACTTAAACAAAAACTTCCAGTATAGTTCTGTATTTTAAAACTCCAAGGACTTATTTATATACTCAACTATTGAAATTTGAGCTGAGATTTTATGTTCTTAGTGTATAACACGACCCCAAATCATGGTGCCCAGAGTTCATAGATACAACAAACTGCAAAGAGAGATGTAGAGGTTGAGTTTTGTGAGGTGATAAGGTGGATGATCTGAGATTAGAACAACTGGGTAACACTGGACCATGCAAATGATTTTGCTTAAACTAGGCACAGCCTGGAAGCTACAAGTAGGTTTGGAAAACTGTTGTTAAAAGTATTTCTCTATTTTGATGGGGAGTATATTGAGTCTGTAGATTGCTTTTGGCAGATGACCAATTTTACTATATTAACCCTGCCAATCCATAAGCATGGGAGATATTTCCATTTTCTGAGATATTCTTCGATTTCTTTCTTCAAAGACTTGAAGTTCTTGTCATACAGATCTTTCACTTGTTTGGTTAGAATCACTCCAAGGTATTTTATATTATTTGTGACTATTGTGAAGGGTGTTGTTTCCCTAATTTTTTTCTCAGCCTTTTTATCCTTTGAGTAGAGGAAGCCTAGTGATTTGTTTGAGTTAAAAGAGCAATTTCCAAATTCATCTGATAACAAAAAGCCCAGGATAGCGAAAAATATTCTCAACAATAAAAGAACTTCTGGTGGAATCATCAAGCTACACTACAGAGCAATTGTAATAAAAAAAAGCTCCATGTTATTGGTACAGTGACAGACAGGTAGATCAGTGGAATAGACTTGAAGATCCAGAAATGAACCCACACACCTATGATCACTTGATCTTTGAGAAAGTAGCTAAAACCATCCAGTGGAAAAAGAGAGCATTTTCAACAAATGATGCTGGTTCAACTGGCAGTCAACATGTAGAATATAAATTGATTCATTCTTATCTTCCTGTACAAAGCTCAAGTCCAAGTGGATCCAGGACCTCCATATAAAACCAGATACCCTGAATCTAATAGAAGAGAAAGTGGGTAAGAGATTGGAGCACATGGGCACAGGAGAAAATTTCCTGAACAGAACACAAATAGCTTATGCTCAACGATCAAGAAATGACAAATGGGACCTCACAGAATTACAAAGCTTCTGAAAGGCAAAGGACAATGTCAATAGGTTAAAATGGCAACCAACAGATTGGGGAAAGATATGAGAAGCACCTAAAGAAATGTTCAACATCCTTAGTCATTAGGGAAATGCAAATCAATATCAGTCAGAATGGCTAAGGTCAAAAACTCAGGAGACAGCAGGTGCTGGCAAGGACGTGGAGAAAGAGGAACAGTTCTCCATTGCTGGTGGGATTGCAAACTGGTACAACCACTCTTGAAATCAGTTGGTGCTTCCTCAGGACATAGTACTACCTGAGGAACCAGCTATAGCACTCCTGGGCATATAACCAGAAGATACTCCAATATGTAATAAGGGCACAAGCTCACAATGTTCATAGCAGCCTTGTTTATAATAGCCAGAAGCTGGAAAGAACCCAGATGTCCCTCAACAGAGGAATGGATACAGAAAATGTGGTACATTTACACAATGGAGTACTACTCAACTATTTTTTTTATTGAAAAAGGAAGTAAAAACATTTTTATGATAAAATTAAATATTACATGAAATATGTGTCTGACAAAATTGAAGAAGCATACAGAAAAACACATTAATATTGACAACTTTCATGAAACATTAAAGAGTAAAATGCTAGACGTAAAACATTCCAAAATTAATTGAAAAAGGAGTAGAAACATTTTATGATTGAATTGAAGATTTACATGGGAAATATTTCTAACAAAATTGTAGAAAAATATAAATGATATTAAACTTGAAGATTAATTCTGATATAAAAATATATAAAAACATTAAAATTTTTATATAAAAATATATAAAAACATTAAAATTGAAGATTATCATGGAAAATTATACAGATAAAATGGTAGGCATAAAATATTTCTTAGTTGATTGAAAGTGGAATTATAAACATTTTCTGGTAAAATAGAAGATTTACATGGAAAATGTCTCTGATAAAATTGAAGAAATATATAGAAAAACATGTTAAGATTGACTATTTCATGGAAAAATTATACAGATAAAATAGTAGGCATAAAAATATTCCTAAGTTGTTTGAAAGTGGAGTTAAACATTTTCTGGTAAAACTGAAGATCTACAAGGAAAATATTTCTGATAAAATTCAAGAAATATATAGAAACAAACATTAAAACTGACTATTTCATGGAAAATTATACAGATAAAATGGTAGGCATAAAAATATTCCTAAGTTGATTGAAAGTAAAATTATAGATATTGTCTGATAAAATTGATGATTTGCATGAAAAATATTTCTGATAAAATTGAAGAAATATATAGAAAAATGTTAAAATTGAAGATTATCATGGAAAATTTTACAGATAAAATGGTAGGCATAAAAATATTCCTAAGTTGATTGAAAGTGGAATTATAAACGTTTTCTGACAAAATTGAAGATATACATGGAAATTATCTCTGATAAAATTGAAGAAATATATAGAAAAACACGTTAAGATTAACACTCTCATGGAAAAATTATACAGATAAAATGGTAGGCATAAAAATATTCCTAAGTTGATTGAAAGTGGAATTATAAACATTGTCTGAGAAAATTGAATATTTACATGGAAAATATTTCTGATAAAATTGAAGAAATATATAGAAAAAATGTTAAAATTAAAGATTACCATGGAAAATAATACAGTTAAAATGATAGACATAAAAACATTACTAAATTGATTGAAAGGGGAATTACAAACATTTTCTGATAAAATTGAAGATTTGCATGAAGAATATTTCTGTTAGACTATGTTTTTTTGTTGGGGAATTGAGTCCATTGATGTTATAAGATATTAAGGAATAGTGACTGTTGCTTCCTGTTATTTTTGATGTTATTTTTATGTTTGTGGGGTTACTTTCTTTTGTGTTTGTTGGAAAAAGATTACTTTCTTGCTTTTTCTAGGGTGTAATTTCCCTCCTCTTGTTGGCATTTTCCATTTATTAGCCTTTGTAGGGCTGGATTTGTGGAAAAATATTGTATAAATTTGGTTTTATCATGGAATATCTTGTTTTTTCCATCTATGGTAATTGAGAGTTTTGCTGGGTATAGTAGATTGTGCTAGCATTTGTGTTCTCTTAGGGCCTGTATGAGATATGCCCAGGATCTTCTGGCTTTCATTGTCTCAGGTGAGAAGTCTGGTGTAATTCTGATAGGTCTTCCTTTATAGGTTATTTGACCTTTTTCGCTTACTGCTTTTAATATTCTTTCTTTGCTTAGTGCATTTGGTGTTTTGATTATTATGTGATAGGAGGACATTCTGGTCTAGACCAGTCTGTTTAGAGTTCTGTAGGCTTCTTGTATGTTCATGGACATCTCTTTCTTTAGGTTAGTGAAGTTTTCTTCTATAATTTTGTTGAAGATATTTACTGGCCTTTTAACTTGGAAATCTTCGCTTTCTTCTATACCTATAATCCTTAGGTTTGGTCTTCTCATTGTATCCTGTATTTCCTGGATGTTTTGGCTCAGGAGCTTTTTGCATTTTGTATTTTCTTTGACTGTTGAGTCAATGTTTTCTATGGTATCTTCAGCCCCTGAGATTCTTTCTTCTATCTCTTGTATTCTGTTGTTGATGCTTGCATCTATGACTCCTGAATTCTTTCCAAGATTTTCTATCTCCAGAGATGCTTCACTTTGTGATTTCTTTATTGTTTCTACTTCCATTTTTAGATCCTAGATGGTTTTGTTCAGTTCCTTCACTTGTTTGTTTGTGTTTTCCTGTAATTATTTAAAGGATTTTTGTCTTTCCTCTCTAAGGGCTTCTACCTGTTCACCCATGCTCTCCTGTATTTCTTTAAGATATTTTTGTGTTTCCTCTTTAAGTGCTTTTACCTTTTGACCCATATTCTCCTGTATTTCCTTAAGGGAGTTATTTATGCGCTAATTGATGTCTTCTAACAGCATTGTGAAATGAGACTTTAAATCCAACTCTTGCTTTTCCCTTGTGTTGGGGTATCCAGGACTTGCTGTGATGTGAGAACTGGGCTCTGATGTTGCCAAGTAGACTTGGTTTCTGTTGGTAGGGTTCTTGCGCTTGCCTTTTGCCATCTGGTTATCTCTGGTGTTAATTGATCTTGCTGTCTCTGGCTGGAGGTTATCTCTCCTATGGCCCTGTAAGCCTGGGTCTGTACTCCTGGGAGACCAACTCTCTTCTGGTAGGGTCTGTGCACAGAAGGCTGTGGAGCTTTCTGGTTCCCTGCTGCAAATGACATCTGGAAGGAAAGACTCCTGTCCCAGCAGCAACACTGATCATATGCCCTGTGAGCACCTAGTTGTTCCCCACCAGAGAGAACTTAGAGATCTCACCTCTGCACTCAGAAGTAAAAGTGCTGCTGGAAGATCACTCTTTCCTCCCGGGCTAAGCACAGAAGTCTTTGGAGCTGCCTGGTTCCCTGCTGCAGATGATGGCAGGAAGACTCCTGTCCCAGCAGTAACACTGATCGAATCACTACTCAGCTATTAAAAACAATGAATTCTGAGGAACCGCCAGACTGCTTTCCAGAGTGGTTGTACCAGCTTGCAATTCCACCAGCAGTGGAGGAGTGTTCCTCTTTCTCCACATCCTCGCCAACAACTGCTGTCTCCTGTGTTTTTGATCTTAGCCATCCTGACTGGTGTGAGATGGAATCTCAGGGTTGTTTTGATTTGCATTTCCCTAATGACTAAGGATGATGAACATCTCTTTAGGTGCTTCTCAGCCATTAGATATTCTTCAGGTGAGAACTCTTTGTTTAGCTCTGTACCCCATTTTTTAATAGGGTTACTTGCCTCTCTGGAGTTTCACTTCTTGAGTTCTTTGTATATATTGGATATTAGCCTCTGTCGGATGTAAGGTTGGTAAAGATCATTTCCCGGAGGATCCAGCTATACCACTCCTGGGCATATACCCAGAGGCTTTACCTGCATGCAATAAGGACACATGCTCCACTATGTTCACAGCAGCCTTATTTATAATAGCCAGAAGCTGGAAAGAACCCAGATGTCCCTCAACGGAGGAATGGATTCAGAAGATGTGGTATATCTACACGATGGAATACTACTCTGCAATTAAAAACAATGAATTCACGAAATTCCTAGGCAAATGGTCAGATCTTGAAAATATCATCCTTAGTGAGGTAACCCAATCACAAAAGAACACACATGGTATGCAGTCACTGATAAGGGGATATTGACCCAGAATCTCGGAATACCCTAGACACAATCTGCATATCAATAGATTTCTAAGAAGATGGAAGGAGAGACCCCTGGTCCTGGAAAGACTGGATGTAGGGGAACGCCAGGACAGAGTAACGAGAGGGGTTTGAATGGAGAAAAGAGGGAGGGAAGGGGGCTTATGGGACTTTCGGGGAGGGAGGAAACGGGAAAGGGGAAATGATTTGGTATGTAAATTAAAAAAATAAAATAAAATAAATAATAAAAAAAAACAATGAATTCAAGAAATTCTTAGGCAAATGGATGGAGCTAGAAAATATCATCCTGAGTGAGGTAACTCAATTACTAAAGAACATACATGTTACACACTCATTGATAAGTGGATATTAATCCAAAAGTTTGGAATACCCAAGATACAATTCACAGATCATATGAAGCTCAAGAAGATGGAAGACCAATGTATGGATTCTTCAGTCCTTCTCAGAAGGTGGATCAAAATACCCATGGGAGAAGATTCAGAGACAAAAGCTAGAGTAGATACTGTAGGAAAGGCCATTTAGAGACTGCCTCACATGGGGATCTATCCCATATACTGTTACCAAACCCACACACCATTGTGGATGCCAACAAGTGCTAGCTTACAGGAGCATGATATAGCTGTCTCCTATATCAGAGGTTCTACTAGTGCCTGAGAAATACAGAAGTTGATGCTCATAGCCAACCAATGGACTGAGCACAGGTTCCCCAATGGAAGAGTTAGAGAAAGAACCCAAGGAGCTGAAGGGGTTTGCAGCCCCACAGTAGGAACAACAATATGAACTATCCAGTATCCCAGAGCTTCCAGGGACTAAACCACCAAGCAAAGAGTACCCATGGAGCGACTCATACTCCATATGTAGCATAGGATGGCCTTTTTAGACATCAATGGGAGAAGAGGCCATTGGTCCGAAGAAGGCTCGATGCCCCATTGTAGGGAAACCCCAAGACAGGAAAGTGGGAGTGGGTGGGTTGGTGGGCAGGGGGAGGGAGAATGGGATAGCGGGTTTTCAGAGGGGAAATGAGGAAAGGGGATAACACTTGAAATGTAAATAAAGCAAATATCTAATTTAAAATGAGAAAAAAAGTATTTCTCTATGTTTTAAAAAAAAGGACAAAGAAAGGAAAACATATTATATATGCCAGATAGGGATCAGAAACTGTAAAGGTGGAAATGTCACTAAATGAGAAGGGAAGGTATGTTTGTGTGTGTGTGTGTGTGTGTGTGTCTGTGCATGTGCATGCATGCATGCCCGTGTGCATGCATGTTCTGATTATTTTCAATATCACATAGGAGAGAGTGTGTGTACATACAGTGTATATCAAAACTGTCAGACACAATGCCAATGGGCAAGCTATTCTTGTAAATGAATAACGTGTGCTTGTCATAAGTTCACAGACGACTGTTCAAACCCAGTCTTCACACTATTGTGACAGCAGGACAGGACTATGAGGCTCAAGTTCTCTCACCTGAAGCAGATGACTGCTAAGTGCTGATATATCCTTTATGACTGATTCTGCCATTTATTACAAAGAAGAAATGGATTTCATGTTTTTACCCAAGATAATATTAAATTTAAAAATGACATTTGCTTTCCAGCTTAAGTCACATGGGTTTAACAGGTTACGAGAAGAAACATCTGGAGGTAGTGAAAATCTGCAGTTAATTTTCAGGATAGATATGTAAGTTTAAATTTCATTTTGGAATTTTTATTGCTGACATCCCAGAAGCTAATCACTCAAATTGTTTCTGACACAGATTCCTATCCTAGAGGGGAAAAATGAACAGTTAAACTCAAAAATCATATTTTCATAAGAGTTATGGATCTTTACTTAACATAGATTCAGCCTTCCTCGTGGAAAAACGTTAGCATACTTGTAAGAGTGGATAAGGTAAAGGAGAGTGACAACCATCTGCCTAAGGAGATCGCCATGTCTGACAGGAGGCAGGCTACGAGGCTTAGTGTGGATTTGGAGGATCAAACACAAGCCACATAAATCTTGAGAGGCTTTTCAGTCATTGGAAGGCTGCCTTTGGAAGAGATGGTGCTAATTACCGAACAAGAAACTAGAGTCAACTAACCTGGACTTATGGGATCTCTCAGAGACTGAGTTACCAACAAAAATCCACACCGGCTAGAATGAGAGTCCCCGCACATAAGTAGCAGATGTGCAGCTCAGTCTCCATGTGGGTCCCCCATCAACTGGAGCGGAGCCTCTTCCTAAAGCTAGAACCTGACTGTGGTATCCATTCCCTAACAGGGCTGCCGTGTCTGGCCTCAGTGGCAGAGGATTTGCCTACTCTGGCAAAGACTTGATGCACCAGAGTGGGAGGATACCCAGGGTGGATTCATCCTTTCCAAGGAGAAGGAGAGGGGGATGGGAGGAGCATCTCTGTGAAAGGGAACCACAAGGAGGTTGGGGGCAACTTTTGGGATGTAAATAAATAAATAACCATAAAAAAAAAAGAAAATGCAGAAGCCAAGTGCAGGGCTCATGTGAAAACCCCGCATTCTATAAAATCACTTTTATATTAACCAGTTTTATTTGGCTGTTGATAAAATATTGATGAAAACCAAACTAATTGAATAACTAAGTATTTTGACTCACCTTTGGCTCCCTCCCTTCTGGAATTGTGTTGAGACATCACACCACGGCAGCATACAATGTGGGAAATGCTGCTTATTTCATGGTGTTTGAAGAGAAAAGAGAAAGAGATGGGGGTAGAATATAGCCTTCAATGTCTCTCTTCAGCAACTTCCTGACTCCCCTTGTTGTAAGCATACTTTCCTATAATGCTACTGCCATCCAATAATTCATTGAAATTGTGAACTCAATAATGGGTCAGCCCATTTTTCTAGAGCTCACTGTGGCTGATACCATTCCTAGACAAGGGTTCATGAAATGGTATAAGAAAGCTGCATGAGCAGAGCCGGAGAAACCAACTGGTAAGTAACTTTCCTTCGTGATTCTTGCCTCTGCCCCTTCTTGAGTCTTTGCCCTGTACTTTCCTCAGTGATGGATTACGACCTAAAAGTGTGTGAGGAAATAAACGATTTCCTCCCAAGTTGTTTTTCACTGTTGTGTTTATCACAGCTATGAAGCATATGCCTCAGAAGTCCAATGATAAAGACAAAAGCCCTTCTGCTTCCTCCATAAAGTCCACATCTGCCAATCAAATCTTTAGTTTGTGTGTTTTGGAATATATATATATATATATGTATATATATGTATATATATATATATATATACATATATATATATTTGACTCTGCTTATAGCCTAAAAACTAAAAAATAACTGGTTCATTTTGCATACTGTTAATACACATAAACTTTTTCTTTCTGAGTATTTTTGCTTTGACACCTCTGTTTAGAGGTAAGGTAATAAAGTCACTTTCCTACTAGTTCACCATGTCTCTTACCTAGAGAAGTTTTACCTGTCATGGATCTTGGAACTGACCCTACAAAACAGCACTTTACTTAACTAGCATAATCCCTAACTACAGTCTGCACATTTGTCCTTATACCCACAGATAAGTGTAGTCCTCATCTCTTTGCAATAGATGAGGAGCATTACAGAACATCATAAATAATCAAAGTACAGATATATTTTTGAATTTGCCTATATATTTGCAGTTTATTTATTTATTTATTTGTTTGTTTGTTTTTCAAGACAGGGTTTCTTTGTGTAGCCCTGGCTATCCTGGAACTCACTCTGTAGACCAGGCTGACCTTGAACTCAGAAATCCACCAGCCTCTGCCTCCCAAGTGCTGGGATTAAAGGCGTGCACCACCACTGCCCAGCTATATTGCAGTATTTTAATAGACTATATAACTTCCCTCTTTTCAAAGTAAATAAATTCTTCAGAAGACAGAGCTATGAAATTGTTATTTTCCCAAGTGGTAAGATAACTTGGGAAAAGGCTGGAAGTGAAGCCTATAATCAAGTATCAAAGAATCCTCTTGTTTTTTTAAGATCTGGCCCCAGTGAAAGGACTGTTCTCCCTTCTTGGTCTCTAGAATGGGAATAGGATGTATGTGGTTAGCAAGGCAGGGTTTATATCTGTTGAGAGAAAGAACAGCACAATCAGTCACCTCGTTTCAGGTATATGAAGGTTATGTATCCCACTGTGAATTCCACCCCTGCAAAGGCTTCATGCAACTTGGGTAATCCCACTATACGGTTCACCTGTGCAGAGAAATGGGTTTTGATAGACTAAAATTTTCCTCCTGAACAGGAACTCACATGTAAGATCCCAAGTTGTTGAGGACTCACAAGAAATATTTTCCTCATCTGGAAATACATGGCTCTGTGTTTACAAGAGCTCCCTTGTTAATTAAGAGCATCACCCTAGTTATCTAGTGAGTGGGGCTTCGGTACATACACAGGAGTCCTTCTCCTCTTTAAGGTAGAGTAACAGCAGGCAGATCTAACTTCTTGTCTTACAGGACTAAAAACTCAGATAACTGTGTGCCTGTGTTTGATATTTACTTTTACACATCAAGAGGAAGGTAGAGGCCATGGAAACAGAACTAGTCAAGGTGATTCTTCCAATCAATTCAGTTCTTGCCTGGAGTTTCCAGGTCATTGCAACAAAGGAGAAAGCCTGCATAGAGCATGGCGGTCCTGCTGATTTGCAGAAGTAGATCCCAGAGATCACTGCACAAATTGGGGAAAACTGAAGAGCAGAACACCAAGTAAAGAAACTAATTGAAGAGAGAGAAACTGAAGGTGATTGAGACGTAGAATCAGTACTGATTTGCAACTGAATGAGAAGTTGACTACCCAAAGTAGGAAGAAACAGTAAAAGTACCAATTTACAGAGGCTAAGGGAGAGTTCCTGTTCCCACCATGGGGAGGGTAAGATTGGGAGATGTGAGTTATTGACTAGAACTCTCAGCCACTGTTTGTCTTGTCAAGAACCTTACTAGACCTAGGTCAAAGGTAGTATGCTTTTGTCCTAATGAAACACAAAAACAAGCTTTGCTCGGGTCTATCAGATTTCAAGTAACAGTTGCATAGCATAACAAAATTCAGCAATATTTTAAAAGACATCAGTCTAGCAAGGAATACTGCTCAGGACCAAATCAAGAACTGAGACAAGTCAATGGAAGCATGCTTACTGTAGTTAGAAGAAAGGAGAATAATGCATGGACATAAAGGAAGATGATAGAGAGGTTAGAAACAAACTACTTATATTTATAGACGACATGTTCAAACTGAGGATAACCTGCTCACAATTACAAGAGAAATGGAAGACAGAAACAAAAGGAACTGTGAAGTTTTTAGAGATGAACTATTCATACCATACCTCAGAAATAAAACTGATACTCAAATGAATGCATGGAGGGGAAGTGTTCTTCAATGCTACCTCAAAGGGATTAGCCAAATCTGTGCTAATATTCCAGAAGATGTGATAACAAAAATTCAGAGGAATGTATGGGTAATATTCTGCCAAGGCACCCTACAGGTTTTGCGAATGTGTTCTCTTTCATCTTTCCTCAGCAGTAGGGGGGGAGGGGGCTGAATACTTAATATGTAGTGAAGAACACAGTGTTTTCTAAAGGAATATTGAAGATAAATACAGATTAAAACACCAAGGATTTGTGAAGTATGTTTCAAATAAATTGTAAAGAATATGAAGTCCAGATTTTGTCATTATGGAGTATTTGTATTCTTAAATGTCAATGTTGATTTTGAGATATTATCCACTTTACCATATTGACAATGAAGATTTCAGCATTGGCATTAAATATCTTAGTCAGTATTGATATCAATATAATCTCCCTTTATTTGTTCCCAGTCCACATTATGAAAAGGAGAACGTTTTCTAACCCTTTTGCACACTAAAAGACTTCACTGTAATTGTCACCTGACACTGAGTGTTCCACCAATGAAAAATGACATAAAATGCTTTAGTATATAAGTAAATAAATATGATGCTTCATAGTTTCTCCGTTGTTACTTTCTTGTTTATTTTTGTGGAAAAGGAACATATAGGCCAAGGCTCTTGAGTGTAGATCAGAAGTCAATTGTGTGGAGTCTCTTCGTCCATGTTTACATACATCTCTGGAAAATGTATTATCCAGAGGTTATCAAGTGTTCTCAGGAGGTGCTGTCACTAGCAGGGACACCTCACCATGCTATTGTCTCCCCAACCCCAGCATAGATACTGTTAACAATAATATGGATAGTGGCAGGTTTCACTGTATTTCAATCCTGGTTCATCTAATTTTGTCTCCCTTTCTATCCTTTATATTCATCATTTACAAAAGTTTCTACTTTAACATTTTCTAGCTTCTCATTTGCTTAGTGACTCAATATCTTGCATAGATGCATGTCTCATGTTTCTATTGACATGAGCAAGTATGGCTCACAGCAAGGAATGAATATCAATTTCTAGATTTTAAGAGTTTCATCTTTTGAAATCCTTCCTCTCCACACAGATAAAACTTAAAACTTTTGTAGGAGTTTTAATTATTTTATACACTGTCTAACAGATCAGCTTAGATTTGAGGACTGCGCCTGACATTTCAATTCAATGTGAAGGCCACTGGAATTTACAGCTACTGCTATTCCATTAAACAGTTGTCAGCAACAGAGACAGAGGATTACTATTTTCCGAATGCCTACTACATTAGGACCTGCACCTAAGAAGAAAATGTCATGTAGGCACCACCACACATATTATTTTTTGATTGAATCTCAGATGACATTATTATTCAGACATTGACAATAGCACTTCAACACTAGTGCACATGTCACCGATAAGAGAACAATTGTGTCACTTGGAAAAATAAGATAGAGGGTTCTGGAATTGACATATTGCAGAACCACTTAATTTACAGTTTACTTGGTATAGCTTCTGCATTCTTGTTGTCTGAACTTAGTTCTTTCAAAGCAAAGTCTTAGCCTTTCAGTATTGAATCATCATTTTACACACATTGCAGACAAGGCAGCTATGTTAACACGCCATCTGTGACTACCTGGAAACCTCTGTGTCAGTAAAGCATATAAAATAATAACTAAAGACAAAGGAGACTGAAAGGAAGTATAATAGTAAACAAAATTTAAATTGTCAAGTACAGAGTAAGTGTAGGATATAAAGATTGTCTGATTGGGCATCATTTGATATGTGAATTGTTTCTTGGGTATTTCAAGCTTCTGAGCTAATAACCACTTATCAGTGAGTGCATACTATGTGTATTCTTTTGTGACTGGGTGTCACTTAGGATGACATTCTCCAGTTCCACCCGCTTGCCTAAGAATTTCATGAATTCATTGTTTTTAATAGCTGAGTAGTATTCCACAGTGTAAATATACCACATTTTCTGTATCCATTCCTCTGTTGAGGGACATCTGTGTTCTTTCCAGATTCTGGCTATTATAAATAGGGCTGCTATGAACATAGTGGAGCATATGTCCTTATTACATGCTGGAGAAACAATTCACATATCAAATGATGCCCAAGAAGAAAGAAGGAGAAGCCCCTGGTACTGGAAAGGCTCAGTGCAGCAGTGTAGGGGAATACCAGAACAGGGAAGCAGGAAGGGGTTGATTGGGGAACAGAGGGAGGGAAGAGTGCTTATGGAACTTATGATGAGGGGGGATCCAGGAAAGGGGAAATCATTTGATATGTAAATAAAGAATATATCTAATAAAAAAAGGATTGTCTGCTACAACAAAGTTAGTCTTGCTTGCTGTGAGTGCTGTCTTATAGGGTCACTGGCTTCTCTATATAGAAAGAACTAATATAGCCAAATACCTGCACAAATAATTTCAATAACATAGTGTTATGTATCTATATTTGTTAAGTTTTTTAAAATAAACATTTTATTATTTCTGTTATAAGCAACCTTATGTTCATTTTATATTTGTAATATTTTCAGTGGCAGAAGTATGAGGTTGGTAGGAGAGACTTTTGTCCTCAATATCTAGATTTTTATTGGTAGTCCTATTTTCTCTTATAGAAATTATTTTACTTCATCTCCTTGATCACCAAATCCAGTATTAACATATTGTCCTATCTGAGTAAATTCGATGATTTGCCATAGATACTTGAGAAACATGAAGACACACTTTACTTTTTCCTACTTAATGTGCAAGGAAGTGTGTGGGCAGCATAGCTTCCTAGAGAAGTTCTGGGTTCTCTCTTCTACTGGAGTCAATGCAGCATGAACAGCATGAGCTCTGTAGCCTCCATACTCATAACGCAGTCAGTCATGCTAGGTGAGCAGCAAAGTTACAACAGACCTCATTATAGACTCTGAGGTAAGAAGGTACTATTACTATCTTCAGCCTTAGAAAAACAACTCCATCAAGCCTTCTCAGGACCAAGGGCCTCTCCTCCCTTTGATGTCCAACAAGGCCATCCTCTGCTACATATGCAGCTGGAACCATGGGTCCCTCCATGTGTACGCTGTGGTTGGTGGTTTAGTCCCTGGGAGCTCTGGGCATACTAATTGGTTCATATTGTTCTTCCTATGGGGCTGCAAACCCCTTCAGCTCCTTGGATCCTTTAGGAAAGGGGATGACATTTGAAATGTAAATAAAGAAAATATGAAGGAACAAAACCCGAGAAAGAAAGAAAATCAACTCCAAAGATTTTAATTAATTATTTAAAGGAAATTTTTTTAAAATGTATTCTTTGACCATGGAATTCATGTACACAATATATCTTAATTATATCCTTCCCAACCCTCCTCTTTTCTTTTTTCCCCCAAAACACATTATCCACCCAGCTTCATACCTGTCTTAGTCAGGGTTTGTATTCCAGCACAAAACATCATGACCAAGAATCAAACTGGGGAGGAAAGGTTTTATTCAGCGTACACATCCACATTGCTGGTCATCACCAAAGGAAGTCAGGACAGGAAATCACATAGGGCAGGAATTTGCAGGCAAGAGCTGATGTAGCAACCATGGAGAGGTGTTGCTTACTGGAGGGCTTTCTCTGGCTGCTCAGCTTGCTTTCTTATAGAACCTAGGACTACCAGCCCAGGGATGACACTACCCACAATGGACTAGACCCTCCCCCTTGATCACTAATTGAGAAAATACCTTACAGCTGGATCTCATGGTGGTATTTCCTCAAGGGATGCTCCTTTCTCTGTTATAAATCCAGCTTGTGTCAACTTGACACACAAAACCAGCCAGTACAGTTCTATCTATCTATCTATCTATCTATCTATCTATCTATCTATCTATCTATCTATCTATCTATCTATCTATCTATCCATCTATCTATTTATCTATCTATCTAATCTATTTGCAATTATACCCTACAGTGTAGAATTGGGGCTTCTCATATACATGTGGCCAACATACTATCTGCTGGAGCATGGATAACTCACAAATGGTTTCACTAACTTCTGTCAGTCCTTCAGGAGCTATGCATAGCCAATAACCCCACTGCTAGGGTGAGACCTCAATTAACCCTATCCAACTATTATGGAATTTTTAACTGACTTAACCTTGTCTAGGTCTATTTCAGATAACCATAGCTACCAAGTTCATGCATGGGACAGTGGTATCATGCATAAAGATTTTCATTTAGAAAGTGAATAATATGGAAATGACACTTTGAAAAGAGCAACAATAATAATAATAATAATAAGTAGTAGTACTTTTTATGTACCTCTGAACTCTTTAGAAGGCAAATACTATAGGTTTTACTGACTGTATCATCAATAATCTTTCGGAGAAAGCTTAGTCGCCCACAAGATCTGCATTGCAATTCAGAAAGGATGTCATATGTTTATTGAATTACTAAATTCATGATTCCAATTAAAGTATGTAGATTACAATTTACTGTAAGTCCTGGTGTTACATTTTTTTTCCTTCAAAATAGAAATTGACTAAGCTAATTGAAGCCAGGTATACCTTTCTATTAATAATATCCTTTTGTTTTTTACAGATAAGAGTAATCATTGGCTTTCTGCTAACAGTTTCTATTTGCAGAAGAAACACTGTCTGTATTCTGCAGGAAAGTACAATGCTATTGTAGTATGCTTTGGCACTGCCTGCCTTGCCAGAATTTGTTGGTAAAATGTTGAGATTTCATTCACATTATGGTAAATTTAGTGCATAGTATTAGTTTGAAGATGCTAGAATTAGACTGTGATGAAACAGCAATAAATAAGATAAATTTCTGTTTCTACAAAGGTTGTAATTAGCAAATTAAGAAAGGCAGTTAAAAATGAGATGTAATCATGGTAATAGCTATGTCATGTCACATCTCCTAAGCTACTTTAAGGATTGTACCTTTGCTGTATTCTTTTGGTACTGAGAGTCGTGTATCTAGCAGAGAATGTTATCAATAAACAAAGACTGACTGGATAACTGAAGCTGGAAGAAGTCTACTATAAATGATTTCAGGGAAACTGCTTTATGAGTCTTGAGCTATTTGCTCAATGAACCTCAATAAAAATGAATTAGCAGTAGTAATAACACCAAACTTCAGACCTTCCTATCATAAACTGTGCAGTTTATAACATAATCACTTTCCATTAACAATTCATCTCCTTATCTTTTGCCTATATCATGAAATATATTGTAATTAGAATTGATTTTTATGGGATAATTTCAGAAGATACCATAATAAGTGCTCTGCTAAAGGTCCCAAAAGAATTTGAGATGTATTTTCAAATGTTAATTCTCTAATTCTATTAAAGAAAATCAACAAATGTTTAATAAGACCGTGTGGTTCAGTGCTCATCGACATATTCCTCCTGATGTTTATAGACAAGTGCTTTTTAAAAAACATTTTGGTAAGAAACACCATCCTAGATGACTCCTCCAAAATTCCAGTAAAACAGTAATTCACAGTTAAGACTGATCCTTTTCTAGATACATGTATGTGCATAGTCACACATGTGTGTACATGTGAATTCAAATTGCATGCACCTATGCACTCATGTACATGGAGGTCAAAAGTTGTCACTGGATGTGCTCCATAAAGCTTTCAACCTTCTTTCTCTGAAAGAGGATCACCAGCATAATCTGGGACTCACTGATTTCACTAGAGTGGCTGGCCAATGGGCTCCAGGAATCCTCCTCTGTCCACATTGCCAATACTATAGGTACAGCGCGCTAGAACACCCAGATTTATTATATAGTGTCTTACTTAATTTTCCCTTGCTGTGAAAAGATGCCATGAACAAAGCAACTTCTAAAATTAAGCATTTATGTGGGGGCTTGCTCACAGTTTCAGAATGTGAGCACGTCAAGGGGAAGTAATCTCAGTCTGGATCAGTAGCTGAGAAACTACTTTTATCTACAAGTTGAAGGCAGAGAGAGAGAGAGAGAGAGAGAGAGACAGAGAGAGACAGAGAGACAGAGAGACAGAGAGAGAGCCTGTATGGGCTTTTGAAACCTCAAAGCCCGCTCTTAGTGATCTACCTCATCCAAAAAGGCTGTACCTCCTACTCATTCCAAAATTATTTCTCCCACTAAGGATCAAATTTCAAATATATGAGCCAATGGGGGCCATTCACATTCAAAACACCACAGATTGGCTCTGGCGATCTGAATTTAGGTCCAGGAAATAGTATGGCAGACATTTTAATAAATGAGCCATCTTAAGTATTGCTGTTTAAAAGGTGAATATAATTACCTGCTACATATCTGCATCTTACTCAATAATTTGCTGCATGGGCAGTGTGGGTGCTGAAAGATTAAAATGGAGTTAAAATTTTCCTATTGCCTAATAATACAGGGGCAGTTGTAACGTCTAGTGTATTATATCCCAGTCTGGGATAATGCTGACATATGAACAAGCCTATTATACCACCACCCGTACTACAGAAGGATAAACCGATGTGTTATTGATTCATGTCATTTCTATATTAGAATTTTCATCATGGTTTACTTATAAAAGTTACTGTAAAGTAGTAGGACACACTGACAGTATCTGAATCATATTACTATTTAATATACTATTTGATACATATGATCTTATACATCATGGACTTGTAGCACTACACTATATTGTACATGTACGTGTGTATGTATAGCATATATTAAGTTGTATATTTAAAAATACAAATATGTTTTTCACATGCAAATATAAGATTGATCAAGACTCATAGATGTCTCATAGTCTGTGCTACCTAGAGTATTAGTTATAATATCTGCACAGCTAAAAATTTAGGCAATAGCACACTTCACAAAATGTACCCCTGTCTTTAAATATCTATATAAAAATATTATCAGGATTAAATATGTAAATGTAAGAAAATTCATTTGGTTTAAAGATCTAAAGGAAAATATTAAAAAGTGATAAACACACACACACACACTGCTATTTTTCATGAACATTTATTTAAAGGAAGCTATGAAAACCATATCTCCTCCTGTGCAGTGTGGCACTTCCTAATTTCTGAATGCACAAATCTGGGCAGATTGATTGCATTGTTTATCCTCTGAGCTTTGGTAGAAGCTATTCATTTAAATTTTCATAAATTGTCAGTACGTACTTTCTGAACTGTAAAATTGAGAGTAAAGTATTACTTTCAAATGATTATCATGCAAGATAAGAGAACTACTATGTGAGCAACTAATGACACCTTAATGTGGGCTTAGCCCTTCGACGAGGTATTTTTAAAATTTAACACTGAAGACTATAGTCATCTTCAATTTTTCAAATATTTATTCGTATACATATATATGTATATATGTGTGTAAGTGTATACTTACATATAAATTTTTGGATTATTACATATATTATAAAATTTGCATGTAAGTAAATATCACCTTTCAACAGGGCCTGCAGAGGCTGAGAAGGTGGAGATTCCCTGGAGTTAAGTTTACAAGCAGTTGTGAGACACTGACTTGGGTGCAGAGAACCAAACTGTGATCCTTTGGAAGAGCAGCCAGTGCTCTTAACCTCTGCACGACTTCTGTAGGCCTTGGTTTAGTATTTTAAAAATAATAAAATAAAAATCTACAAAAAAATAACTATACCAATTTTCTCTGTTTACATTCTAAAATTATGAGAGTTAACACTCATTTCCAAATGTTGAGAAAATTTGTGCACTTTTTATGTATCTCTGTACTCTTTGAAGGCAAATACTATAGTTTGTACTGACTGTATCATCAATAATCTTTCAGAGAAAGTTTAGTTGTCCACAAGATGTGCATTGTAATTCAGAAAGGATGTCACATGTTTATAATCATAGCACCCAGGAGATTGATCCAGGTGGATTCCTGAAAGTTGGAAGTCTACCCAAGGCTACATAATGAGTACCAGGGTAGCTTGGGCTACCTGTCTCAAAACACTAAAAAGAAAAAGAAACAAAAAAGATGCACTATTTGAAATTTCATATTTATATAAGAAGTAATTTTTTTATATTTGAAAATGACACTTCCCTTCGTTTTCATCATCAAAATTGTATGCTGTTCTCTTGTTATTTAGTGTGAACATTTGTGAACTATAATTAGGTAGATGGAATTTTAGTTTCATTGGAATTCCACAGCACTTAGCTAGGCCTACTTAGAATCTCAAAGGCTAAAATTAAGCTAGGACTTTTCTATTGTTTGGAAACTGAGGAGTAAATTTGTGTCTTTCTCCTTCAGATTGTGGTAGAATTGGAAGGGTTCTTCCTTCCTTGTGCTGGTTCTAAATATGTCATGAAAAATGGCAAAGGAGAGCTTATAAGAAGATTTAAATCATTGTCAAAATTATCCTGGGTTATCTGGTGGAAATACCTGTAAAACTTTTACTTGTAAAATTTGTTTTATACTTGTTTTACAAGTGAAAAAAATGTTTATCTGTAAAACTGGAGATGGCAACCGTGAACTTCCAGGGTTTAGAAAAGAATCAGGACCAAGGAGGAAGAAGGTGGTATAGAACCAGGGAGGGGTTATCATCCTCAAAGACCACATTAATACTCCAATTCTTGAAGATTTCTCAGTCTCTCTGTAATGCTAACAGTGAGGAAGAAGAGTGAAAACATGAGGCTGTTGGGCTCAGAAGAGATTCAAACCAAAACAATGACAGTTGAAATTGATCATCACTCTCACCTGACAGCCACCAGAGGTTAAAGGCTACCTCATTCCTACAAAGGCCAGAAACCAATTCTACCACAATCTGAAGGAGAAAGACACAAATTCACTCCTCAGCTTCCAAACAATAGCAAAACCCTAGCTTAATTTTAGCCTTTGAGATTCTAAGCAGGTCTAGATAAGTGCTGTAGAATTCCAATGAAACCAGGAGGTGATGAATATGGCTTGTTTTTTGTTGCTGATTTAAGGTAATTTTACCCATAACAGCAACTTATATAATCTTCAAGGTAAATTTTTAATTTATATTTATTTATTTTACTTATAATTTAATTTATTATTTATTTTGTGTGTGCATGTGTGTTTCTGTGTGTGTGTGTGTGTGTGTGTGTGTGTGTGTGTGTGTGAGTGCCACAGCACGAAGTATCACCAGAGTACTTTCAAGATTTGATTCCTTTCTTCAACCACATAGGTGACAGAGATCAAACTCAGGTTGACAGACTTGATGGCAAATGGCACAAAGACTTTTTTATATCTTCTTATAATTACCCTTATTTATGGAGAGTTTCAGAAAATCAAACTAGTGTTGCAAGTTTTTAAAATACAATACAAAACAGAAATACATTTTTTTGTAAGTTTTGGCACCCTTTAACCTTAATTGAAAACATTTCACGTGAGAATCTACATTACATCATATATGACTTTGTTCTGTTTTTATGGCCACAGTGAGTGTGGACCTCTCGTGTGAAGGACAATTGTATTGAGAGACTGAGAATCTTCGAAAAGGAGATATTGTTTTAGTATTCATGGTTTCAGTCATTTTCTTATTTTTTTTAAATTGTCAGGCTTAATGATCTTCCTAGGTTAAGGGAGAACTAAGATTCGACTATAGACATGGCTCCGCCGCTAAGAGCACCATCTGCTCTCCCAGAGTTCTCAGGCTGTTTCCCACATCCACATAGTAGCTCACAATCATCTGCGACTCCAGTTTCAGAGGCTTTGATGCTCCCTTTTTTCTTCTGTCTGCACCTTGCATGCTCATGGTACAAGACATATATGCAGAAAAAAAATACTCATACACGTAAAATAAAATAGTTTTATTCAAAAAATAGGAGGGCTATTGGAACAAGATAAAATATTGAACGTTTTCTCTTCCTACATTTTTGTGCTTGTTCTACATTATAGAAAGGAACAACTTCATGCCTACAGCACACTGTCCTCACTGCTCCGGAATCATGTAGGTGATGCTTGATGGTTGTGCTACTTTAAAATAACATGGAAGGCAACTAATTATACTGTTGTCTTGAAATACAAATGGGAAGAAAACAGTTTCAAACTGAGAGCAGATATTAAAGAGCATCCTTTTGTTGCACATAATAAAACCAGTAGATTTTGTGAGCGTGATCTTTCAATACAACTAAAAAAGACCCGTTTCACAAAATGAAAGCATGAAGGGGTATGGAAATGACGTTAAAATTAGACTCAGTAGAAAACAAAAGCCATGCTTCTTACATTTATGTACTCAGCTTTTTCTTAATAATGTCACATAATTCCAAATGAATAAGAACAGTAATTCCATTTAAAATGTACATTATGCAATTTCAGTAGAAAGAATTGCTAGACATTGACTACTGAACCACTGAAAGCAATAGGTTCTGCCAGTGGACACTACCCTTATCTTCACACAAAGATTTGAAATTTTCTCATGAAAAGCCCAGGGGTTACTTTTAGGTATTTGAGTCCAAGCTTCCCAGGATTCTTAATCTTTGTATTCTGTTTTCTGGCGGATGCTTTATTCATGTTCTGTGATTATAAATCTTTCTGTCTACCTCACAGGCATTCAGACCCCTGATCATATTCTTCTATTGAACACGCCACATGAAAAATATTCTTTTAAAGCATAGCATAAAGGTTATGGGAGTGAAGTTGTATACATCACAATGTCCATTCTAATAAGAATTTTACTGTAAGAAGAAGAAATTCCCTCTATCCAGTTTCATTTTATACTTTCTAAAAGGGACAAAACCCAATACAGCTAACCAAGGGCACACTCCTCTCCCTTCATCTGATTATCATTGAAAGGAGGAGAATGGTTAGTTTTATAGGAGTGATAAATAATTCATAATAATATGATTGGTGTGATGTTGTTAGGTGTCATTACTAAGTTGTCAATCATATTTTCTTGGGAATTACTCAATAATTCTATTAATACTATAGCATTTTGCTTTGACCTTGACATGATTTTTGCAAATGAATGAATGAGCTTCATTCTGTTTTGTTTATTTTATTAACCCTCTCCATGACAACAACTTGAACAAGCAAATTCTCCATTTATCAACAAAAAACATGGTATAAATTTGAACTTTACTTAAAAAGCACACTGCTATAATCAATGGAAAAAATTTGAAAGATAATATTATTTTATGAACACAAAACCCTTGTGAACAGAAGGCACCATGCCTCAGATTGAGTGAAGGTAAGAGAAGGGTTATCCTTCCCTTCATATGCTTGTGATATAGCTAAGGGCAGGACAGGAAATCTCTGAGTTGTAGTATTTGTTGATTTGCAGTATAAATGTTACTGTAATGACTGTCTTCAAACTCTCAACAGGAAGTCAATTAACTAGTCCAACAAATATTTGCACAATTGTTTCTGACAAGACTGAAATCCTTTTCCAAGATAAGAAAAATCCATCAATTGCTGATTTTCTTGCAGTTATTCTGATAGTTTGAACCAAATAAGATGATGTAGACTAGTTTATCAAATCTTAATGTGCAAACACATCATTCACATAGCTTCTTTTATATTTTTTTGACTGTTTGAGAATTTCAAACACCTGTAAGATTTGTTTTAATCAAATCTACTTCATTCCATCCCTTCAAATTCCACAGCTAGCTGATCTTTGTTTTCTCCCTGTTTCATTTTGGCTTTGAAAAACACACATAAAAACAAAATTCACTGAGTTCTCTCACCCTGTACATGGGTGTGGGGCCATCTAATAGAGCATGGGGAGTCTCTCAGAAGCTGAAACCCTATACATATGTCTTTCCCACAGCAACCATTAATTGCTCATAACGCCTTAGGTAGGGATAGGAATTTATGAATCTCTCTGGCATCTATGCTGGGACTTGGCCTGATTTAATCTTGTATAGGTCTAATGGAAGTGTCTGTGACTTCATGTGCTATGAACTCACACTATCATTTTCAACAAAGACTATTTTGTTAACTATGCTCTGATAGTTTTTTCTCCTCTACTTCGTAAGAAAGAAGCTTTTGGAAAAGGTGGTGTGGTATAGATTCTACTTACTATTGAACATTCTATAAGCTCTCATCATCTGCACAACCACCTGCTGGGATCTCTATATTAATCTCTACCTACAAAAAGAACATTCTCTAATGGTGGATGAGAGATGTAATAACTATGAATACAAGCATGAATACATCAGGCCATTAGACTCTATATCCATTTAGCAAAATAATAAAATTAGGTTTTTCGCTAGGACCTATAACACAGCCAGCCACAGGTATTTGTCTCAGTTAACAATACCAGGCATTTCTGTCTTGTGGAACCAGGTTTAAATCCCAAAGGAAAGTGCTTGATGATTATACCCTAGCTGTCCTGCTACTGCTGCAGTGGTGGGCATATCTTTTCAGTCTAGTTGTTATTGTAGCTTCCAGAGTACATTGCAGGGTAAAACTAATGGTTACTTTTCTCTACTAGTGGACATTCCAACACTATTAAGGCTACCTCCTTGGGATGAAATTTCTAGGGAGGTATTATAAAAAAAAAATCAGTTTCTTATTTGGAAGGATCCAGATAAGTCTGAAGTTCTGAACTTTAAATGAGTTTCCAAAAGATATTAAAAATTGTATTTCTCATGACCATATGTGCAGTAGTAGTAGAAACCACAATGCTGGTTCTATTAGTTCACTAATGCAATGTTGTAACCTTCTTCAAAATCTTGGGTTTTTTGATTCAGTGTTTCGGGAGAATGTAAGAGTTCATTTTACTCTCAAGAAACTTAGTGATGCTATTGATTTCATTTCATTGACCATGAGATATCTCAGAAACATGAGAAGGCTGATTGACACATTAAAGAACATCAACAAAAACTAGAGTTTTCAGTCACTCAGATACACTTGTTTTTTGTGTCCTCATTCCTCCTTCTGTGTAACTTGACTATATCACAGTTAAATCTTTATGGAAGGTTTTTTTTTTTTTTTTGCATAAGAGAGAAAATTAAAGAATTATTTCTTGGCTTTGAGAATTTGCAATTTAAAATAGAATATTAACCAGAGTAAACATAACAATGACATTAACAATGCCTAAGAAAAAATATATATGAAGACTAAAGTGTGATTATGTGAGGATTGAGAAATTATTGAAAAGCTGAGGTGGTACCTTCGTTAGAAATAGGATCCACCACTCTGGGAAATAGAGCCAAGATAGAATCCTATTAGGAGGCTTAATTTTGATCAAGAAATTCTCACAGGGCGTTGCAAGTTAGAGCTTGAAAAATCACTCAGGGAAGTTGATCAATCTGCTAAAATTAAAGCCTGAACATTCCTGTAATCCTGGAACTCAAGAGCTTGAGGCAAAAGGATAGAAACTTTGAGGCCAAAGCAGGCTGTATCTCAATACCCTGTCTAAAAGTTCTAAAAGTCAAATAATCTGAAAATAAAAGGCAATGTAAAATAGAAAACCAGGCTTCTGGCTTCTGGCAGCAAAACAGGCTTTGCGATGCCATAGAGTTTTAGCAAGGTGTGGCAGAGCTGTGAAAAGTAGTGATTGCCCAACTATCAAACTTTCTCAGTGATAGAATGAAGGCACAATTACTATGGAGACGAGTGAAAGACATAAAATGCCAATACATGCTATTTGGTCATTTCTCATTTGAAAATGAAAGAACCATTAGGAAGGACAGCAGCACAGGGTCACTCCCTTACCATTACCATTACAGGGTGACTCCTGGAATCCAAGGATGCTGTGTCATGCACCATCTGTGACCCATGAGTAGTCTTTTCCTACCCAGGACATTTCTAATTTGGAAATAATTGTCCAATACAAGAAGAACTATGGATTGATTCCTGTTTTCTCTACAAATTCATCATTTGGTTATCTGATTAAATTGTGAGAATTTGAGGGGTGCATCATTGGACAAGCTTGATAATGTTCTCAACAAGACAGCAGCCTTGAAATGTAACTGGACACTATCCAAAGGTATCAAAGCGTTTACCAGAATTGTGAGTGCAGGAAGAAAGGCAGTAATATACAGTCTCAATAAGATGCAGTAGAACCACTTTTGCTGATTGCCTAATCCAGTCTAATAAATATCATCCTTAATATGTGAAGATAATTCATTCCAGGATCTTCCTATAGAGAATCCACGAATCCCCAAATTTTTCACATAAATCAATATGGTGTTTGTGAATTACACATGTAGACACCATGTATAATGCAAACATGGCATGAATGCTCTATAAATGTTAGTCATACTGGGTTGCTTAATGCATAAGCATGAAGCTGTATGTGTTTTACATAGCCATATTTTTTTTTCCAAGTATTTCATGGTGCAGTTGCTCGAATCTATTAGTGAAGACTAGTTGGATATGGAAAGTTTCCTCTCTAGAAGAGGCAGTATGACCACAGTTAGGTGAAGAAGGAGCTTTCTACATAAGGCAGTTTAGTTTAACCTATTTTATTCTATTGATGCATGCACAATTAGAAGTATTTATAGGTTACCTATACTGTTATGAAGAGCTAACAAAAAAATATACATAGAGCTAAGTAACTCTCCATTAATATTTTGACTAACAGATGACTGTGGTTTGGCTTTTCTTTTATTAAACTACTCCTGAGAGAATATGAACCAACATCCAACCACCCCAGATAGGCAATTCATGACATATTAAAGCAAGGATACTACCAAAGTCCAGCTTAATGTAGCATAGACATTTATTGACATTACTTTTAAGAATATGTTAAGGGTTTACTTACAGGAGCAAAACTGACTCAAGGAAAGACAGTTGCATCACCAAACCGAGTATGCATAGTGTCTAATGAAATCTGAAAAATTAGAGTTCTGTACTTGTAGGCATTTCTTCCAAGTAGCTCAGCAGGTCTCTGTCTCTTTCAGACAATTTGACTGGTCTGCCTTTCTAGGCAAACTGTATATATGCATGAATGTATATTTTTATGTATGTATATACTCACCCCAGAAAGCTGCCTAAAAGATAACAGATCAGCCAAGTTATTTGAACATATGCATATAAATATATGTGTATACATATATGTATATGTATATGTTTGTGTATGTGTATGTGTATATATATACATATATATATATATAAACTTTACTGTGATGTGAGGTATAAAATTAATTTTGAACGTTCTGAATAATGTGAATCATATTCCAAGTGATTGAGGAGACTGGCATTTTACAAGCATTTATCAACTCTATGTATGCATTCCCTCTCTTCATGCCTTTATCACACAATTGTTCTCTGGCAGTCTTTCTTAACTTGGTAGAGATGTCACATTTGGCCACCTGGGGTCTCTGTTTATCTCATCTTTACTAGTAGAAATCAAAAACAGCACATGAATTTCTTTTTATTTCTTTTTAGTTTTTTACACTTCAGATTTTATTCCCCCTCCCAGTCCACCCTTCTACTGTTCCACATTCCATACCTCCTCCCCACCTCCTGTCTCCATGAGTATCTCTCCATCCCCCAACCCCCACCCCACCTGACCTCTAAACTCCCTGGGGCCTCCAGTCTCTTGAGGGTTAGGTGCATCATCTCTGATTGAACACAGACCCAGCAGTCCTCTGCTGTATATGTGTTGGTGCCTCATATTAGCTGGTGTATGCTGCCTGTTTGGTGGTCCAGTGTTTGAGAGATCTCAGTGATTGATAGATTAATTGAGACTGCTGGTCCTCCTACACAGTCACCCTCCTCCTCAGCTTCTTTCTGCACATGAATTTCTTCTCTGCTTCACAGAGTTTTGGGGTGAAGGAACTCTTGACTACAGAGTGGTAATAGGGGCATTAGTTCATGGCCAGCTTGGGCTATTTGTTTGGCTCTATTTCAGAATACGAACAGCAAACATCATGAACTTTTGAGACAAGATGCATTTTGTTCATAACATTAGACATTTGTTTAGCAAAATTACATATTTTATCATTAATAAAACTTAGTATGATTCAGGTATGGTGCTGAATGCATTTATTCCCAGGCCCAGGATGGAGTCTTGTGGATTTCTATGAGTTTGCAACTACATTGGTCTACCTCCAGAGTTCCAGGCAATCTAGGACTACAATGACAATCTACCTAAAAACAAAATAAATCCCTGCTATAGAGAGACTTTCTTCATAGCATTCATGTTACACAAACAATAACAACATTAGCTCTAACATCAATCCTAACATTAGATTAGTTAGGATTAATATTGAGCTACATGTGTGCCCTCTTACTTATAAATATGGAGTATTTTGAATTTTGGATCATTTTGTTTTACAAAATGTATGATGTAGTTTCTGGCATTTTAACACATGGGAAATAAATGATGGTTATTTTTTTTTAACCTTAGTTTTAGTTTGTAAAGTTTTTTGTTTGATTAAGTGCAGGCAACACATTGAACTTCCACATAATATGCAGCAAATGAGTATCTATGGAATAAGGGTGAGGTACTATTGGTTCACTTTTGAAGATAACATAACTACAACCCGGAAATAATAATTGCCAAGGATTACATAAAAATAGGTTTGTTAATATGTGATTAACAGCATGACAAAAATATTTTACAGTCACTAAATTTAAACATATCTGTGTACATAGATATTAAATGAAGTACATCTGGTGGGTTTCCAATCATTAGTCAAGTTGACGTTGGTCAAGATAATCAGTGCCTCTTTGCAATCAAGGTTCAGGTTGTACCCATGCTCCAACATTCATCAAGCCCAAATAAGCTCCAGAAGGATGGATCCTTGCTCTTTATCTCATTCCTCATTTCTCTATTCCATTTTCACTGTCAGAGAAATAATGGGACAGAGGATGAGAGAGAAGCTATCAGAGCAATTAGCATGGTGGACTCCTCCATATACCTAGACTATTGTCTCTGTCCTTCACATGCACCACACAGAAAGGTTTTCTGTGACTTTGCACTTTCTTCTGTCACTGTGTCTAGATCTTCCTCTAGGGCCTCATCTCATATCTATATCTATATCTATATCTATATCTATATATCTATAGATACTTATAGACATAGACATACATAGATGATAGATAGAAAGATAGATAGATAGATAGATAGATAGATAGATAGATAGATAGATAGATAGATGATAGGTAAGTAGATAGACAGTTGATAGATAGATGACAGATAGATGATAGATTACACACACATATGTATATATACACACACATATGTATATATATACACATATATATGTATGTATCTTAATTTAACAAAAAGTTGGCACAGTCCTGATCCACATCAATAGCATCCACCTACCAAAAGGTCACTCACTCACCCTTCCAATGAGAAAATTGGAAGCTTCGCTGCCCACTCTGGAGCTTGCCATTCTAGCTGATTTCTTTTTCCCTCTTGGAAATTGGAAGAAAAGTGAGGTCAAGAAATCTGTCTAGGGGCAATGCAATACCGGTGCCTCATTCTTCAGTAGTTCCTGGTCTAGAGAACACAGAAGCTGTCAGGTGTACCCAAGCCCAGATCTCTGCATCAACCTTCCTTTATTCAGAATGCCTCATGCTTCTTTTTTTCCTCTTATCTCTTAAGGAAATATTTTGTGGTGGAAGCAAAGTCTACCCAGACCACTTAGTAGGATTGATGGAGATGTTTTCAGGAACTCAGTTTTCAGATTTTATTAATATATATTAACTATACATAGGATTGGATGTCATTATGACACCTCTATACATGTACATAAATTATTTTAATAGTATCTGTCTCTGTTTTCTCCTCTTGTTTCCTCACACTCATTCCAACATGCTTCTTCCCAACTATTTTTATGACCCAGTGAGTTTGTTTTATTGTTGACTATGGAAGCATGGATAAGGGTTACCTGGTGTCTACTGCTGAGAGTTCATGAGTGCAACAGCCTTGTCCTTCCCAGAATTCAGCACTCCACACCTTCCCACTCTTCCCTTCTCCACCTCCATTCTAGCTGTTCCATTTAAGTCTCTTTAGAAAGCAGACACTCACAATGTCTTCACACTTGAGATTTTTGTCCCCTCTCTAGGTGACAAGAACGAATCCTCCTGAAACAGTGTTATATACCAACTAGCTCTAAATAATAGTGTATAGAAGCCTATTATTATTAAAAACAAGAGGTGATTTTGATGGGAGCATGCTATTATCTACTTGAAACAAATGTAAAGTTAATAAGGAAACATTGGAAACGCCAGTTTTCTCCGGATCTGAATGTTTACACTGACCCTTCTAAAGTCCATTCTTAGTCATTATAACAAAGTGTCACACCCCTGCCTAGGATCTGGAGACTGCCAAACACTAGCTCTGTCTAATTTGACAAACTAAATTGCACTCTCTGGTTGCCTGGTTCTTATATCGATATTGATTTCAGGTGTCCTATTTTGCAGTGGTGTTGAATGAATAAACAAACATTAGGAGGGGGCTGACTTCACATCTGCTTTATAATGTGAATGAGAATCTCACTCATCTCATTAATCTGGGGGACATTAACAACAATTATTAAATCTTTGATTACAGTGAATGAATAACTTCTTGTACAGATTTAAAGAATGTATATATTTTACAAAAAAGAATTCAGGAAGAGGTAAGGAAAGCTGTGGATGTATGTCAGCGGTATAGTACTAGCCTAGCATGGCCAAAATGACAAAACAGAGAGAGAGGATGGTGAGGAGGAAATCGAGGAGCAGGAGAGGAGGGATAAGAGAAGGTGGAGGAGGATAAATTTTATTTTATTTTTCTGATTTAGGTCCTCACAAGTGCTAGGTAAGCCCTGTACCCCATAGGTACTCACCTAGCATGGCAAATTCATATCTCAGTATTTCCTTTGTAGTAGTTTACATGATGGATTCTATTATATAGACAGAAGTTAAGGTTTGACTGAAGACAAAAAGAAGTTGGCAAAATGCTTGTATGAGAAAGCTGTGCTCGTGTTTAGTTCTTAGCAGTTAGTAGAATGTACATTACAGAAATTACTTCATGTGGTGTAGAATGCTCTCATAATTGCAAGAGATATGACACCAACATTCAGTTCATCATTAAGAGAACAATCTCCTAATGTGTATGGCAGTCATTGTCATACACTCCTCATTTCCCAGTTCATTTTACAGATGCAACATGAAAATGCTTTGCCTTCACTAGTTCTTTCTGTGTGTTAATCTAAGGGATGCTTAAACCAAGATGTTACTTAGCGTTTCAATGGTATATTAGAAAATTAATTTGAGGAAGCAGACTTACTCCAAGAACTAGCTCATAAAATGCCTCCTTGCTCTAAAGGCAAGTGGTTAGACTTACCTTCTCCACTTCCACATCATAGGAAGAAAATCTCAAGAAATGTTTTCCTCACCCATACTGCTTTTTGTCTCGTGACTGAACAACATAAAAAGCAAAGGAAACAGTAAGCATTATTTAATATGACACCTGTAAAAATCACAGAATAAAACTAAATTTATACACACCTGTTTCAATGAAATATAAAGGGATATTGGCTTTTTAAATATTTTTCAAAGTATAAATCCTTTGAAGAGAAACAAAAAAGAGAGAGAGAGAGAGAGAGAGAGAGAGAGAGAGAGAGAGAGAGAGAGAGAGAGAAGGTTCTCAGAAGCCAACTCCTGCCAGACTTTTAATTCAGTAACATAGCACTAGTCATTATCAATCTTCTCTTATGTGATCATTTAATAAAGTCATCTCTTGAGTACTTTGCAAAGATTAAGGGTTAACAATTAAGCATCTAACTAGTCATAGCAAATTTATTTCGGTCTCAGTGGTTTTTAAGAACTTGTTGAGAAAAAACAATTTTTGAGGTTATGAATCAGATGCTGCAGGAATGCCAACTGTAACTCTAAGAATACAACTATCAGGATGGAAACCTGTTCCCGCAGAACAGAATTAGACACTTAGAAAGCGTTTGGAATTTAAAAAGTGCTAAGTGTTCAGCAGTTCCACTACACTGCAATTTAGCTAATTAAGGCCATTTGTTCAGTAATTTATCCAGTTTGAAAGTTAAAAAATTAACTGGTTTGGTACAAGGAAGAGGCAAATACTTTTAATTAAATGTATACAAACTTTGCCATATTAAGACAGATATTGTGTGTGCATATATGCACATGTATATAATTATTTAGCAGGTTCCACTAGTTGCTTCTAATTGGTGGGCAACTAGAGCAATTGTTAGTTTAGTCAAGTCTCACAGGAAATAGAAGAGTAATTTGTATAAGTAATAGGGACTTATGCAAATATTCCACTTGTACCAGTCCATAATCAGTCTCTTCTTTCTGCTCTTTGACCATGAAATGCTGTGGAGAACCAGAACAAGGTATTATTAGCCAGAAACCGATTTGTTATTATACTTTTGTTTGTTAGTTTCTCTGCTATGTCAAATATATTTGTTTTGGAAAATCAAATTAATTGAGCCAGTTCTATTACCTTTACATAATTGTGCTATCAATTTACAATTTTCCTTCTACTATTGCCTTAAAATATATCTCATCAGTAGAAAGATAGTATAAATCATTCTCTCTCTAAGGAACAACAACACCACAAACACCCGCCTCCCAAAGAATGAAGCTAAAAGAAATGATTCCAGCCTTTGAGCTCTGGATTTATTTACAGATGATTGAGATGATCGCAAGGATAGCCATGTGTTCCTCTGTGTTGTGCTGCATGTGAGGAAAACCTACCTGGTGGTGGTCGCTTTCTTTTACCTCTGAGCAATTGTCTGTGATTACAGAGGCACAATTAGAGCCATGCTTGACTGATCTCCAGGACTGGAAGACACTCAGTATGCTTGCCCATCACTGTGACAAATACATAGTCCAAGATGTCAAAAATTCCTTTATTCCTTCCCACCATGGAAACACACCCAAGATAAACTCCATATAAACTTCATCTATAAGACTTGCACTGTAAACAGGCAAATCATAGCTTGGCGATTGCCATTGCCTGGGTTACTGGTACGGTAGAGCAAAAAAAAATATTCATACGTACAGAAAAGAGTTGAAAGTTTGGTTAATATGAGTTTTTTCTCCCAGTTCTCATTATGGGAGCAAAATATTTTGCCTTTTCTTTAGAGTGCCCTGATGGTTCCTCACTCTTGTGAGATTCTGTCTAAGAATACTACTCTATTTCAACAGTTATGACAACAGCAATAAATTTAAAAATTGGCTGCTAAGTATCCAATGGACTGACACTAATGTTATATAATGTATATATGCCATATATAGGTATAGACAAACTTATACCATTTCAGAGGAAGTGAAATAAAGCATAAACTACTTCATTTAGGGATCCATAAAATTATACCCAAGTGACTCACTTAAGCATTAGCAGACAAAGTATTCTATGTTCTTACAGCTGAGAGGCTGTACCTCATAAAACAATCCTATTTCTGGCTAAGGTTATGTAATGAACCATATAATATTCATTGAGGTAGCTACCTTTGCTTACTTCATCAAATTAAATTGAGCCTATTTAAAACTTTGTAAGCCCATAAGATACAGTATTTTTTAAATTCTTAGTTCACCACAGTAAAAAAAAAAACAAACAAAATAAAACAAACAAACAAAAAAAAACCAATCCGTGAAAATCTAGGAATGCTAATAATAAAAGGGGAGTAGCATCCTAAGGACATATTAAAACTCATGGTGACAATTTTGCTGTGAGCTCCAGGCAATTTTCTCCTCTGAAGTAAACTTACCTAATATAAAAATTTACATGTTGTCTAGGCACAGAGAAAAGAAAAGTTTTAATAATACTTCATTTGCTGGATTCCTAGGTCAGTGATAGCAATTCTGGGCATTTTCCGTGTGATTTAATATCTCTTAGAGCTGATCAAGCTATGGGGCATATGCAGAGATTTTAAAATGTAGATTGTACAGGTTCTTTGCAAAATACCATGTTAGTCTTCTAGTTGTATTAATTTTTACATATTAACTGTGTCAAGCACAATACTCAGCTCTTTAGAAACCTCCAGTGAGTATGTGTTAACCACTAAGTAGGAAAGAACATTTCCACCATGTGTAAAGAGCTCATGTGTGATAAGACATCCATTAAATATTGTGAGAGCAAGCAGCCATTTACAAATATATACAGTTTCCCCATTATACAGTGATCTCACAGACTTAAGTCCATATTTATCATTACCAAATGTCTCTCTACTCAATTTCTAATTTTATTTCTAATTAGTTGTTCTGGTCTTAACTTCTTCAATTTCTACAATAAACAAATCCTATTTTACAGACAGTTTCCTAAGTATTGGAGACTATCTCAATGTATTGGGCATTCACCTTTTACAAGATCTTTGGAAATTTCACTTTGCACAGAAGTGAAGAAGTGTAGGTTGCTTAACTGGATTTATTATTATTTTTTTATTTTCTAAGTTTTTTTATTTACATTCCAAATCATTTCCCCTTTCCCGTTTCCTCCCTCCCCGAAAGTCCCATAAGTCCCCTTCCCTCCATCTTTTCCCCATTCAACACCCTCTCGCTTCTCTGTCCTGGCATTCCCCTACGTCCAGTCTTTCCAGGACCAGGGGTCTCTCCTTCCATCTTCTTGGAAATCTATTGATATGCGAATTGTGTCTAGGGTATTTCGAGATTCTGGGTCAATATCCCCTTATCAGTGACTGCACACCATGTGTGTTCTTTTGTGATTGGGTTACCTCACTAAGGATGATATTTTCAAGTTCTGACCATTTGCCTAGGAATTTCGTGAGTTCATTGTTTTTAATTGCAGAGTAGTATTCCATTGTGTAAATATATCACATCTTCTGAATCCATTCCTCCGTTGAGGGACATTTGGGTTCTTTCCAGCTTCTGGTTATTATAAACAAGGCTGCTGTGAACATAGTGGAGCATGTGTCCTTATTGCATGCAGGTAAAGTCTCTGGGTATATGCCCAGGAGTGGTATAGCCGGATCCTCCAGGAGTGTCATGAACTAAACCTGATGTGTTTTAATATATTGTAGTGAAGACCATGTGCTGCTTACCTGTAATTTTCTTAGATGCAAATATCTTTAAAGAAGTTAAAGGGGCTGGAGAGATAGCTCAGAGGTTAAGAAGACTGTGTGCTCTTCTAGAGGGCCTGAGTTCAATTCCTAGCAACTGCATGGTGGCTCACAACCATCTGTAATGGGATCTGGTGTCCTCTTCTGGCCTGCAGACATAAATTCAGGTCAAATGCTGTATACATAATAAATAAATCTTTTTTTTCTAAGTTATTTTTATTTACATTCCAAATGATTTTCCCTTTCCCGTTTCCTCCCTCCCCAAAAGTCCCATAAGCCCCCTCCCCTCCCTCTGTTCCCCATTCAACCCCCTCTCGCTTCTCTGTCCTGGCATTCCCCTACATCCAGTCTTTCCAGTACCAGGGGTCTCTCCTTCCATCTTCTTGGAAATCTATTGATATGCGAATTGTGTCTAGAGTATTTCGAGATTCTGGGTTAATATCCCCTTATCAGTGACTGCATACCATGTGTGTTCTTTTGTGATTGGGTTATATGCCCAGGAGTGGTATAGCAGGATCCTCCGGGAGTGTAATGCCCAGTTTCTGAGGAACCCCCAGACTGCTTTCCAGAGTGGTTGTACCAGTTTGCAAACCCACCAGCAGTGGATGAAAGTTCCTCTTTCTCCACATCCTCGCCAACAACTGCTGTCTCCTGTTTTTTTGATCTTAGCCATTCTGACTGGTGTGAGATGGAATCTCAGGGTTGTTTTGATCTTTGACAAAGGAGCTAAAACCATCCAGTGGAAAAAAGATAGCCTTTTCAACTAATGGTGCTGGTTCAACTGGAGGTCAACATGCAGAAGAATGCAAATTGACCCATTCTTATCTCCTTGCACTAAGCTCAATTCCAAGTGGATCAAGGACCTCCACATAAAACCAGACACACTGAAACAATAGAAAGGAAACTAGGGAAGAACCTTGAACATTTGGGCACAAGGGAGAATTTCCTGAACAAAACTCCAGTAGCTTATGCTCTAAGATCAAGAATTGACAAATGGGACCTCATAAAATTACAAAGTTTCTGTAAGGCAAAGTACACTGTCAAAAGGACAAAGCAGCAACCAACTAACTGGGAAATGATCTTTACCAACCCTACATCCGACAGAGGGTTAATATCCAATATATACAAAGAACTCAAGAAGTTAGACTCCAGAGAGCCAAGTAACCCTATTAAAAAATGGGGTACAGAGCTAAACAAAGAGTTCTCACCTGAAGAATATCTAATGGCTGAGAAGCACTTAAAGAGATGTTCAACATCTTTAGTCCTTAGGTAAATGCAAATCAAAACAACCCTGAGATTCCATCTCACACCAGTCAGAATGGCTAATAAATAAATCTTAAAAAAAAAATTGGAGGCAGGGGTGGGAGGAGGTGTTGGGGAATTTCGGGGAGGGGGGAAACCAGGAAAGGTTTTAGCATTTGAAATGTAAATGAATATTATATTCAATAAAAAAGAAGTTAGAGGCAGTGGATCAAGTGTGTGCTTGGGACACTGTGAATCATGTAATCCCACTGAAGAGTCCCTGGCTGCTTTCCCATCTAACTGAGCAGTCATTGGATGCTTTCTCCAGAGGCTTTGCTGTTGACTGGACACACACAATAAGTTCATGTTTACTTTTCTTTGTTTTTATTATTTATTTTATTTTAAAACTGTATGCCTTTTATTTTGTGATAACATCATCCACATACATTCCCATATAGCCCTCCTTGCTCTCTTCCAGATTCATGGTACCTTTTTAATTATTGCTACATGCATATATGTCCTTAAGTATGTATGTATATATATATATATATATATATATATTTGTACATATACATATATACATATGTATATAATATATACGTATATATTATACATATACATACATATGTATATATAGTATAATATATATATATACATATATGCATATTATACAGCATGTACATAAACATGTTTCTTGTATGTATGTCCTCAGAAAAAAAAGGATGCCACAGTTATGCTAATACCTCAACCACAGAAATACTCAACAGACAGTTACAGACCACTTTCCATTATGAAAACTGTTGCAAAAATTCTCAATAAAATATTTGCAAACCAAATCCACAAATACATCACAAAGATCATCTCCCATGATCAAGTAGGCTTCATCTCAGAGATGCAGGGATGGATGCTTCAATGTACAAAAATCAATAAATGTAAACCACCATATAGGCAAACTGAAAGGAAAAAGGCCACATGACCATCTCATAAAGTGTGTTTTTCATATTATAAAGCATGTATATAAACATGTTACTTGTATGCATGTCCTTAGAACTTGGGATTGCACCACCAAGTAGTATGATCATCCCTGGGGAAGACTATTCTTCCACTATTTTTCCACTCTCAGTACCTTTAGCTACCTGTAGCTCTTCATGTAGGAATGAGGCCTCTGAGGCTTTTCCCAGTCCACTTAAGGAAGCCTTTTGCCTTGCTTGTTCAGCTCCTCTGTGGCCAGTCATTTTGGAGATATTTTATGGTTGTGTTTCTGATGTTAGTAGGACACACAATCTCACAGCAAACTCTTTGATCCCCTGGCTCTTAGGATCTTTTTCCACCTCCTCTTCTTGCAGTGTCACCTGAGCCTTGGGGTATGGGAGTCATCTTGTAGATTTATCCATTAAGACTGGGCTCCATCTATTGCAAAGAGAAGTAGTTCCTTCCCCCCCCCATCCCAATCCCTATTGTTACGTATAATTCACTGGATGTGGAGATGTCTACAATACAGGAAAAAGAGCTGGACCCTTGTGCAGGTCAGAAAGAATTCTTAGGTTAGCACATAGCTCTGGGACTGGATATTGTAGACTTGAATTTCATTTCCACCATCAACTTATTTAAGTTTTAATATGTTAAGAAATGCATTTAAACCCTGTTTCCTTTATTATCAGCAGGTAAATATAATTTCTCACTTAGTGAACTGTTTGAAGATTAGAGCACATAATCTATGTGGGGATGTGTGAAAAGTTTCTATTTAACAAGTCATCAATATAACATTGATCTAAGGCATTTATTGTTACTTCTCAAATTTGCTGCAGTCCCACCAGTATTTTATAACTAGAGTTCTGCTCCTGTAAATTCTTTTCAATTTTATTCAATATACCACTACTATTAATATTATTATTTTATTTTATTTTATTTTATTTTTTAATTTACATTCCAAATCACTTCCCCTTTCCCGTTTCCTCCCTCCCCGAAAGTCCCATAAGCACCCTTCCCTCCCTCTTTTCTCCATTCAACCCCCTCTCATTACTCTGTCCTGGCGTTCCCCTACATCCAGTCTTTCCAGGACCAGGGGTCTCTCCTTCCATCTTTTTAGAAATCTATTGATATGCTGATTGTGTCTAGGGTATTCTGAGATTCTGGGTCAATATCCCCTTATCAGTGACTGCATACCATGTGTGATCTTTTGTGATTGGGTTACCTCACTAAGGATGATATTTTCAAGTTCTGACCATTTGCCTAGGAATTTCGTGAATTCATTGTTTTTAATTGCAGAGTAGTATTCCATTGTGTAAATATACCACATCTTCTGAATCCATTCCTCCGTTGAGGGACATCTGGGTTCTTTCCAGCATCTGGCTATTATAAATAAGGCTGCTATGAACATAGTGGAGCATGTGTCCTTATTGCATGCAGGTAAAGTCTCTGGGTATATGCCCAGGAGTGGTATAGCCGGATTCTCCGGAAGTGTCATGCCCAGTTTTCTGAGGAACCGCCAGACTGCTTTCCAGAGTGGTTGTACCAGCCTGCAATTCCACCAGCAGTGGAGGAGTGTTCCTCTTTCTCCACATCCTCGCCAACAACTGCTGTCTCCTGTGTTTTTGATCTTAGCCATCCTGACTGGTGTGAGATGGAATCTCAGGGTTGTTTTGATTTGCATTTCCCTAATGACTAAGGATGATGAACATCTCTTTAGGTGCTTCTCAGCCATTAGATATTCTTCAGGTGAGAACTCTTTGTGTAGCTCTGTACTCCATTTTTTAATAGGGTTACTTGCCTCTCTGGAGTTTAACTTCTTGAGTTCTTTGTATATCTTGGATATTAGCCCTCTGTCGGATGTAAGGTTGGTAAAGATCATTTCCCAGTTAGTTGGTTGCCGCTTTGTCTTTTTGACAGTGTCTTTTGCCTTGCAAAAACTTTGTAATTTAATGAGGTCCCATTTGTCTATTCTTGATCTTAGAGCATAAGCTATTGGAGTTCTGTTCAGGAAATTCTCCCCTGTGCCCATATGTTCAAGGTTCTTCCCTAGTTTCCCTTCTATTAGTTTCAGTGTGTCTGGTTTTATGTGGAGATCTTTGATCCACTTAGAATTGAGCTTAGTGCAAGGAGATAAGGATGGGTCAATTTGCATTCTTCTGCATGTTGACCTCCAGCTGAGCCAGCACCATTTGTTGAAAAGGCTATCTTTTTTCCACTGGATGGTTTTAGCACCTTTGTCAAAGATCAAATGACCATAGGAGTGTGGATTCATTTCTGGGTCTTCAATTCTGTTCCATTGATCTACATGTCTGTTACTGTACCAATATCATGCGGTTTTTAACACTATTGCTCTGTAGTACAGCTTGAGGTCCGGGATACTGATTCCCCCAGAGGTTCTTTTACTCTTGAGAATAGTTTTAGCTATTCTGGGTTTTCTGTTATTCCAGATGAATTTTTGAATTGCTCTTTCTAACTCTATGAAGAATTGAGTTGGGATTTTGATGGGGATGCATTGAATCTGTGTATTACTTTTGGTAAGATGCTCATTTTTACTATATTAATCCTGCCAATCCATGAGCATGGCAGATTTTTCCATCTTCTGAGGTCTTCTTCAATTTCTTTCTTCAGAGACTTGAAGTTCTTGTCATACAGATCTTTCACTTGTTTGGTTAGCGTCACGCCAAGATACTTAATATGGTTTGTGGCTATCGTAAAGGGTATTATTTCTCTTACTTCTTTCTCAGCCTGCTTATCCTTTGAGTATAGGAAGGCTTCTGACTTGCTTGAGTTGATTTTATATCCGGCCACTTTGCTGAAGTCGTTTATCAGCTGTAGGAGTTCTCTGGTGGAGTTCTTTGGGTCGCTTATGTATACTATCATATCGTCTGCAAATAGTGATAGTTTGACTTCTTCCTTTCCAATTTGTATCCCTTTGACCTCTTTTTCTTGTCTAATTGCTCTAGCTAGAACTTCAAGTACTATATTGAAAAGATATGGAGAGAGAGGGCAGCCTTGTCTAGTCCCTGATTTTAGTGGGATTGCTTCGAGTTTCCCTCTGTTTAGATTGATGCTGGCTACTGGTTTGCTGTAAATTGCTTTTACTATGTTTAGATATGGGCCTTGAATTCCTGATCTTTCCAAGACCTTTAGCATGAAAGGATGCTGAATTTTGTCAAATGCTTTCTCAGCATCTAATGAGATGACCATGTGGTTTTTTTCTTTGAGATTGTTTATGTAGTGGATTACATTGATGGATTTCCTTATATTGAACCATCCCTGCATCCCTGGGATGAAGCCTACTTGATCGTGGTGAATGATCGTTTTGATGTGTTCTTGGATTCGGTTGGCAAGAATTTTATTGAGTATTTTTGCATCGATATTCATAAGAGAGATTGGCCTGAGATTCTCTTTCTTTGTCGGATCTTTGTGTGCTTTTGGTATTAGTGTAATTGTGGCTTCATAGAACGAGTTGGGTAGTGTTCCTTCTGTTTCTATTTTGTGGAACAGTTTGAAGAGTATTGGTGTTAGGTCTTCTTTGAAGGTCTGATAGAATTCTGCACTAAAACCATCTGGACCTGTGCTTTTTTTGGTTGGAAGACTTCCAATGACAACTTCTATTTCTTCAGGGGTTATAGGACGGTTTAGATGGTCTATTTGATCCTGATTTAATTTTGGTACTTGGTATCTGTCAAGGAAATTGTCCATTTCCTCAAGATTTTCTAGTTGTGTTGAATACAGGTTTTTGTAGTAGGATCTGATGATTTTTTGAATTTCCTCAGTTTCTGTTGTTATCTCTCCCTTTTCGTTTCTGATTTTATTAATTTGGATACTATCTCTGTGCCCTCTGGTTAGTCTGGCTAAGGGCTTATCTATCTTGTTGATTTTCTCAAAGAACCAACTCCTCGTTTTGTTGATTCTTTGTATGGTTTTATTTGTTTCTACTTGATTGATTTCAGCCCTGAGTTTGATGATTTCCTGCCTTCTACTCCTCTTTGGTGTATTTGCTTCTTTATGTTCCAGGGCTTTCAGGTGTGCCATTAAGCTGTTAGTGTATGCTGTCTCCCGTTTCTTTTTGGCGGCACTCAGGGCTATGAATTTTCCTCTTAGCACTGCTTTCATTGTGTCCCATAAGTTAGGGTATGTTTTGCCTTCATTTTCATTAACTTTCAAAAAGTCTTTGATTTCTTTCTTTATTTCCACCTTGACCAAGTTATCATTGAGTAGAGCATTGTTCAGCCTCCATGTGTACGTGGGTTTTCTTTTGTTTTTGTTGCCATTGAAGACCACCCTTATTCCATAGTGATCTGATAGGAGGCATGGGATTATTTCTATCTTCTTGTATCTGTTGAGGTCTGATTTGTGACCAATTATATGGTCAATTTTGGAGAAGGTACCATGAGGAGCTGAGAAGAAGGTGTATTCTTTAGCTCTAGGATGAAATGTTCTATATATATCAGTTAGTTCCATTTGATCCAAGGCTTCAATTAGATTCACTGTGTCCCTGTTTAGTTTCTGCTTTCCTGAACGATCCATTTCAGAGAGCGGGGTGTTGAAGTCACCCACTATTATTGTGTGCGGTGCGATGTGTGCAACACCCTGGAAAAAATGAGATAATAACCTTCTTGAATCAAACCCAAAAGTAGATAACCACTCAAACATAAAGATAGCGTCAAGAATGGCAGATGGCAATAATCACTATGCCTTAATCTCTCTTAATATCAATGGTCTCAATTCCCCAATTAAAAGACATAGACTAGCAGACTGGATACGTAAACAGGACCCAGCATTTTGCTGCATGCAGGAAACGCACCTCAGTGTCAAAGACAAACACTACCTCAGAGTAAAAGGCTGGAAAACAATTTTACAAGCAAATGGCCCCAAGAAACGAGGTGGAGTAGCCATCCTAATATCGGATAAAATTGATTTTCAACCTAAAGTCATCAAAAAAGACACAGAAGGACACTACATACTGATCAAGGGAAAAATCCACCATCAAGAACTCTCAATCCTGAATATCTATGCTCCAAATGCAAGGGCACCCTCAT